>JBBPOE010000014.1:0-130798 GCA_038091295.1 Tylopilus felleus | reverse complement strand
GTGATAACCCGTTGTGTGAGTGTTTTCTTTTTCAAAGGGGCTACCGTCTCTATGTCGATGTGCACGGCGAGGAGACCCTGAGTGACCATGGTGATGCTCTTTGTTGCCTATATCATGATTATGCTTGTCCCATGGCCTCGTCCTCGTCTCTCCTCCACTCCTCTCCCTTCCTTCATTTCCGCCGTTCGTTCCGCGCTGGGCCTGGTATTTCACGTACCGGGATAGCAACCATCAGGAATCGCTTCTTTCGTTACCGAGCATCGCACATTCTCGTGAATATTTAACCTTTGTCGCCAACTGTCATGTTTCGACTCATTACACCCCTCGATATCCCCTTCTGCAGGCCAGCCCGTTTGGCGTTGATCGTCCTTTCGAACTCTAGCCGGTCTAGCACTCTACGTTCTCCGGAAGAACATCGTCTTGAAGCAATCGACGACTCAGCGCCTCTCGAACACCTACCATCACTCTGCCAAGATGGTGTCCAAGCATCTCATGTTTGCCTGGGCTTTCTTCGATGCTTGCCTCCTGGCCGCAGGAATCGTCACTCTCGCTCTTTCGTTCGTCTGGCGCCAGCCCAACTTGCTTCTCAACCTCACTTTTGGGTCCGTTGATCTCACTGGTAAGGCTTTTTTTCGTCCGGGGGCTTCGGACCGACCCCCATACGTCTTGTGTAGGTGGGGCCGTTTTGGGGATCATCTTCCTCGCAACTTTTGTTAGTTCGCTTATTCTCGTCCCCATACGGGGAACGAAATCGCTCATCATGCTCAACTGGCTGCTCTTCATCAACGGTATCGCGATCCTCCTGGTCGGCACTTATATCTGGTTTTCCACGCTCCACGAGCGCAACAATTATCACGCAGCATTTGGAATGCAGAGCGATGCGACCAAGATCGCAATTCAGGACACGGTGCGCAGCACGGTTGTATCCGCGTATAGGTCGATGTTCATTGTGACGACAGTTGAAATGCTGCGGTTACTTAAACGCTAATGACGAAGTCGCGTTCGGAGGCGCTTTTTGTCCGAATGCGGCTACGGCCATGGCAGCGAACAGCTTCTGCGTTACCCCAATTACTAAATTTGCGGACGCCACGTTGAACAATGTTTTCAGGTAAGCACCTTCCAGTTGGTCAGAGGGACGTCCGATTGACCGGTTCTAGTACTATGTATGGATTTATGTCGATCGTCATTGGTTTCTTCCTGGCAAACATGTGTGTCATTAAGAGGGTAGGTGAAATTGATCTATCGTCGCGACGTCTACTGACGCACAACAGCGTCAAGAGGAAGAACGTTTCGAGAGAATAGACGCCAAAAGGGGTGGAAGTGGCTTTGTATGAACAGATTACCTGTGGCAGGATACGCGGCATCCTGAGATAGGACCTCTCTTTTTTCTTGGTTTTTGTTCGTTCTTACTCGAGCGGAGCAATTCCGCAAGGCGCTAGACGCGATTTACTATGTCGGTTCAAATAGTTGTATTTGCTAAATTTTCTCAATAGGATTTCTGCTTGCACGTCGGACTTGGTTGCTAATCACTTTCGGCAGAGTGACCCGACATCACCAGTATGGTTCTGCTGGTCGCCGAAGACCGCAGAGTCAACGGACGCCATGGCAAACCTTGCTCGAATGGTGAGCTGTACTGTAACCAGCAGAACCAGTTACGGTCCCGCGCTCATCTCGACGGTCAACTTCGTGTCCATGGAACTGATCGCTATCAGATAGAGGGAAGAAGTAAAGCCATGATCTTTGCCGACTTGGTGGTGGGAAATGCATACAGGCAACTTGAGAGAGCAGGTAGATGTTCGGTATCTCGGACCCCTGATCCATAGCAGTGCGCGAATCACTTTCACCAGCCTTGCTATCAGATGGGAGACATGGCTACAAGATCAAGCTTTGCTGACGACCAGGGGACCCCTGGCGTCGACCGGGGAAAAGACAGCTATCGGTATGAGAAACCGCTACAAGTGACCATTCACCAGGTATCGCTACCGAGGCATGAACTCTGGCGGCGAAGAGACGGTGATACGCTCACCGGAGGCTTCCCATGCACACGGAACGGTCATCGTCGTCGGACTCGAATAGACCAGAACAGCCGTCTTTGATTTCCAAGCATAAGGGAGAGCTAGGCCATTGGATTATCAGTTCCCCACTGGGACTGGCTGGCTGGCTTTATTCTTGTCACGGTGCGACGGGGAGTATGCCATCTCGAAGAGTGTAAGCTATAGCGGCTATCTTGGAGCGTTGATAAATTACCATCGCGGCTATGGGGGGTCTCCCTTGCTCGTCCTCGAGGACTCGGGGAACTGCCATCTTCGCCGAGTGGGACCTGCTTTGTGTTCGTATCTGTACCTCAATTCGCGTATCTATTCGAGTCCAAGATACTGATGAATGTCCAAGAGGACAGTTGACATCTCTCGTGAAGCAATACACTGGATCACCTTGGAGTGACTTGTTTTTTAGGCTCTCTCAATCTCCGATGCGCAACGCTCGCAAGAGGAAGACACCGATCACCTCGACAGAAAAACAGCACCCACCCGCGAATAGTAGCAGCAAACCCCAGACCACGAGGACGCTGATCAGGCGTTTCCACGTTCTACTCAAGAAGCAAAGACAGCTTCAGAAGAATGCGTCTAGCACATCCAACGCGAAGGAGTTGCGGGACGTGGAGCAGGAGATCAACCAACTGGGCGGGCTGGCAACGTATCAACGCATGTCGAGCATCGGGCAGGGCACGGACCGGGGAGGTGGCAGCGAGAAAGTCCTGATCAAGTGGCTCGTCGGTATGGGCTTGTCCAGGCGAGGTGACAAGGGCGCTCTGAGGTACGCAGACCGTCTCTCAGTGCGCCAAGTCTCGTTGCCAATGGCATGTCCTTTAGCTTATTGGAAGTTGGGGCGCTCAAACCAGACAACTACGCGTCGTGCTCGTCATGGATAGCGACGACACCTATCGACCTTCGAAGCAGACATCCGTCCATTGTCGAGCAGGACTTTTTGACGATGGACGCGGGCGAGCACAGAGAGAAATGGGATCTCATCAGTCTCAGCTTGGTGGTGAACTTTGTACCCGAGCCAAAAGACAGAGGTATGTAACTCCATCACGTCTTGCAGTCGTCGAGGTCTCATGTGTTGGCAGGACGAATGCTCATCTTGGCACACACGTTCCTGGGTCCGTCGGGCTTATTGTTTCTCGCTGTGCGTCCTTTGATGCACTCTTTGGTTGTGTGGCTCAATTGGACAATGCAGCTCCCCCTGCCCTGTGTCGAGAACTCGCGTTACATGTCGTTTGAGCGCCTCGCGTCACTCATGAGCGCGATTGGGTTTGAAGAGGCGGAGAAGAGGGTGGGTGGTAAAATGGCGTACTGGCTGTATCGGAAGACGGTGTTGGCTGGAGCTGTCGATGTGGATGGATTTCGCAAGAAGTGTGTGTGTCGACAGGGACAAAGGAATAATTTCTGTATCCTTTTTGATTGATATTACATCCTCGTGTCCAGCCGAGTCGTGCGGGGCGTCCCTAGATTTCTTGGCCCGCTTTTTTTTCTTTCTTTGCCGTCGTCGTCGTCGACAAAGAGCTCGACGTCGCAAAGAGCATCGGTTGTTTGTAGACAGCAAACATTGGACCAGTGCTCCGCTCGTCGCCCAGAACGATGCTCACCACGCCCCGACTCCTTCTGAACCTCAAGTCCCCGGCACAGTCCCAGCAACAGCAACACCATCAACATCCACAACAGCGACAGCACCACTCGCAGAATACCCTCACACCCTCGCAGCAGCGCGACGTGCTCCACCAACTCAACGGGATTTACCACAACCAAAACATCAATACCACGCCTCCGCCTCAAAACCACCACCAGGGCCCGCCCAACATTCATCATCCACAGACAATCCAAATCCCCATGCTCGGCACGCTTCAAGTGCCTCCACCCCAGCCAAACCCGCAGGGAAATCAGGGCCCGCCGCCCCAGCAGCAAAACCCACTCGGCCAACCTGGCCAGGGCCAAGGCATCCCTCCACCACCACCTCAAAACGGCCAGGACTTTACCTTGTCCAGTGTCCTCCACTTTTTACAGACGGAATGGCGGCGGTATGAGCGTGACAGAAACGAGTGGGAGATCGAAAGGGCAGAAATGAGGGTCAGTCTCGTTACATTTTCTTTTCACATTCGCCGCTCCGTTTGTCTCTCGATCCGGGTCGGGGCGCTCAATACAGCATTCTCGTGTCTGTCGTGCCTTCTTTACTCCGTCCTGGTCCTTCTCGGACTGGCCGTGTCTACATCCTATGCTATCGTGTGCACCATGCTTATCGTCTGTTCCTTGTAGGCACGCATCGCCCTCCTCGAGGGGGAGCGTCGTTCATTCGAGAACGTCAAGTTGGACCTCATGCGACGCATCAAGATGCTCGAATATGCTCTTCGCATGGAACGGTGAGCCCTCGCCGTTGACGTTTTGCCACGTCGCCTCGCTCACGTCTTAAACTTTTTTTTTTCGTCCCATTTTTGCACCCATTGTAATACGTACAGTTCAAAACAACTTACTGCCCCGTCAACAGCACCCCCGTCCAAGCTAACAGCTATTCAACAGAGCGCAAAAGACGATGCACAGAGTCATAAGGATGGCAGCAGTGGAAGTTCACCTCGGAGCGAGGGTATGTGGTCTCTGCTTCTTTCCTCCTGAACTACGACGACGTGGTACCTCATCTACTAGATTCGCCCCTTCCATCTGAGAAAGTACCAAACGGCCTCGGCCCCCGCGCTTCCACCGGTTCTATTTCCGCTGTCACCTCTGCGCCAACCACCGGTGCTGCACTGAATAAGGCTCTGACTACGCGTGATCCCAAATCGCGTGCAAGGAGCCGGGAGTACCTCAAACAGTGTCTTCAAGAAATATCGTACTTGACTTCACCTCAGGCGATGAACCCACTCCCGAACCGACCACTCATCTCCAATCCGAACCCGAGCATGGGTCTCAGTGGCAACGTCATGAATCCCAGTGCAACCGGGGGAGTTGGAATGGGTGGCATGGCTGGAGGTATCGGCGGTGTGGGGCAAGGACAAGGTATCGCGCAAGGCCAAGGACCCTCTCCCTTTGATATATACAACGGACGACCTCGAAAACAGCTCCCAGATTCGGCGGGTCCCGGGATCGGCGGCGGCGGCGGGGTACCAGGAAAAGAATTCCCGATGCTCGGAAGTGGCGCTGCTTCCGGCACGATGGGTGTCATGTCCGGTCCCGCGAGTGTACCTGCGTCCTCGGCACCTCTTGAGCGCGCGAATCAACTTGCTGTCGCTGGAACAGGGATGTATCCGCAACAGCAGCAAGCTCCGGCTCAGCCGCAACCTCAGCCGCCGCAAGAAAACCAGTCGCAGCGTAACATTTCTCCGTCTCCGCCCCCCTCTCAACCACAGACGCAGCCCCCGCAACAACAACAGCAGCAGCAGGATGGCGTTGGACAGACCCCCACAACCCGCCAAGAAGGTGACGTTCCGAAGCCGGTGACGATGATTTTCCGTCCCGACGATGGGGGAGAATGGAAAGAGAAGCTACGTTCATCTTACGAACAACAAGTTCAACAGTGGAGGGAAAGTGAAGAAGAGGAGCCGGAAGAGGTTAACGAGGAAGAGGATGATGGCGAGACGGTTGGCGTTGTCGATGACGCGGATGGCGAAAGTACCAAGCTCTGGAAGGCTAAACGGACGCTCAGGAAGTGCGTTTTCGATCTATCTACGGTAAAGTGATTGCTGATCCTTTTTTTTTCCAAGTCACCTCGATACAGTACGTGCTCTCGCGTTCCACCCGACCGAACTGTGCTTGGCTACTGGTGGCGATGATTGTACGGTCAAGATATGGCGTATGGACGTGGCTAGTCTGGCATCATCGACGTACGTCAGGGTTCCTTGCCGACCTGCTTATTACTCATACATCTCTTTGCAGTGCTCGTCTCACGACAGAGAGTGAGCCGCAGCTCACCCTTCGCGGTCATTCTGCGGCCATCACCCGTCTCGTACACTCTCCTACACGCCACTTGTTGTACAGTGCATCCCTCGACTCGAGCATCCGAGTATGGGCGCTGCCATCACCGTCTCACACGACCTATGCACCATACGATGAGTCATCTTCTCGAGGCGAGCTTATCGGCCATACGGACGCTGTATGGGATCTCGCACTTGTCAGGGATGAAAGCACGCTCGTCAGTTGTGGCGCAGAAGGCACTGTCAAGGTATGGGATGTGAGTGGGCCTGGTGCCGGCTCACTCCGGTTATCATGGGGTTACGCTGGATTGGAACGCGAAGGCATGGACGGGGAAGATGAAAAAGAAGGCCCTGGTGCGACAGCCGTCGAGGCGATCAAGACGGACTTGAAAAAAGTGGCCGTGGCATATCAAAATGCGATCGTCAAGATATTTGACGTTGAGACTGGCAAAGAAGTGTCGCGATTGGCTACGGATGCGACGTACGGTACGTGATTTGAATCAGTTCTCTTGTCTGTACTTGAGTAAACGTTTTATCCAGACGGGACACCTGCGACGCAAGTGAACCGGCTAGTATCGCATCCGACGATGGCCTTCATCGTTACCGCTCACGAGGACAGATTCATTCGGATCTTTGACATCGTCACTGGTGCGATACATTCCATTATGACATTGTTTATTGTTGTTCCGCTAACCTCTGGGTGCAATTGCAGGTCAATGTACACACACGATGCCCGCACACTTGGATGGCGTCACCTCGCTGTCGATCGACGCCGCTGGTTTCTCGCTTGTCTCTGGTTCGCACGACTGCTCGATACGCTTCTGGGATCTGCTCGGTTCGCGGACATGTGCGCAGGAAATCACGACGCACCGAGAAAAGGCGAGAGAGGGCGTGTTGGACGTCGAGTTCCACCCCTCGTTACCGTTCATGGCGAGCGCTGGTGCGGACGGTGTCGTCAAACTTTACGCCTCTTCATAGTTTTCTTCTCCCGCCACAACGACGAGATTGTGCACGTCTTTATTACGATTCCAATCTTTTTACCCTCTTTTTTTTTTCTTCCAAGCTTTTAGCGGGTATGCTGACCTCGGCTCACGTTCTTGATACACGTTTTCTCTCTCTTGTTCTTTGGACGTAGATCACCCCTATTGTTCTTGTCGTACGTTAGTGACACATCATAGGATGGGAATTCTGATCATCTCAATACACAATGCATCGAGGTACTATGGTCACCCCCCCCGATTCCAGCGCTTTCACAAAGGGTGATGCAGATCTTCTTCACACATGTCCAACGAATCTGTTGTTGGGTACGTCATAGGCAATTGCAGTCCCATCACAGTTTCCCCGCAAACCGTCAGTCCATGAACTCAAGGAACGTATCATTGGGAGAAAATCTCTCTCTCTTTGAACGCCATCATCAATAAAATTTTATAAGTTCCTGATGATAAACCAGTTCTAGTTGTTGATGATTCTATGGAAGATATGTACTCTCGGTTCTCTCTCAATCTCTAGTATACTGCGTGAACCGTTACGCGTTACGGTCCACGCGACCACTTTCGCATTCTTTCGGGCAGCCGATCCCAAAAAAATCGCTCCACCTTGTCATCGGTACACGTACGTGGCACTTGTCGGGGTGGATTGCAGTCTGGTGACCAGCCCGTCTACTATGAGGCTGCCGCGTTGAGAGGCAGACTACATATATCTCCGCTGATGATCGATGACGCACGATGAGGTGGTACGCGATAAACGTAACGACGTATCGGCCGCGCAGATGGTGGTTTGTATGCATATTTTCATGATGCAGAACCTTGGGAGACTTTTGGGAGTCAAGATGAATGAGTGCCCTGATGGAGCGTGTGTAATGATATATATATATTAGGGAGGAGCAACGTGTATAAAATGCGAAGAAGGCGTACAGCTTCTCCACTGACTCACATCCTTGTTTCGCTAGATTGTGTCGTTACCCATGTCGTCGACAATGACGGGTGCGTACTGACAAGATGGGGCCGCATTGATACTGATAGCTGGACAAGAGCGTTCGCTGCCCATTAAAATCAACGTCGGTGGCTACCTACGTAGAGTGACATTCTCAGCAAATGGCGAGCATCTGTTGAGTAGTGGTCTAAACGTTCAAGCGTGGCGAGTGCAAGACGACCAACGAGTGGCAACCATCAAAGCGAAGAATGCCGTCTGTCTCGCCGTGTCGAAGAATGGCAAGTGGATCGCGGGGGCGACGTACTGGGGCAATGTGTTTGTGTGGGACGCTGAGACATACCAAACCGTCTTGGAGCTCTGGGAGGACTCCAACATCGAAACGGTCGATTTCTCGTCGGATTCGACAAGACTCGTTTCGGGGTCCAGGAACAGCACAGCCACAATTTGGGATGTCGCGAGTGGCGAAAAAATACGGACACTCAAACACAAGCAAGATATCGCAGCTGGCAGGTTGATCGCAGCCAAGTTCTCGTCGGACAGCGATCGAATCGCAACTGCCACGTCTCAATCAGTTCACGTCTGGAATAGCAAAGAAGGTCATTTACTCGTCGACATTCCAGTAACGGTGACCTCTTCGTACAACAACGGTCTTTGGTGGTTCAATAACCACATCGTTGTCGTATCTGGCAGTAAAATCAAGCAACTGGACGCATCCACCGGTTCAACGGTCTATGAATGGCCAGTTCCCAATAGCGACTACAACTCGTGCATTGCTATACCAACACATGGCAAATTTATCGCTTATTCGACAAACCGTTCTGTCACCTTTTGGGACACGTCAACCCACTTGCAGATCGGTCTCGTCGAACACACTGAAGACATATGTTCATTTGCGCTATCTCCTGATAACAGCTCTCTCGCAATTGGTGGACGTTACGGGACAATCATTACTGAAGATCTATCTCACATTATTGTGAGTACGTACCCTCATTAGACTATGACATGTCTGATGCCCCGCTCTTCATTCCCATCGTCTCGTCTGCATTCCACCCTCCAGGAATTGTATATTCAGATTGACGACGCTGCGCTCGATGCATGGAAGAGCGATCAACTCGAACATGCAGAGGCATTACTGACCACCACCATACACCAGCATCAGCATCTGGGCTACCATTTTCTTGCTGCTCGAGCTCTCGTACGCGCTCATTTGCAACACTGGGACGAGGCGCTTGTCGATGCCCAAATGGTGCTGCGTGCTTTACTCTCCCATTCATTGACACTGACGCCAACTCGTACCAAGGCCATCGATGCTCAACCATCCATAATTGCCTACATTGCAAAAAGTCTAGCTCATGTTGGCAAGGGCGAAAAGGACAAGGCTTACCTGGCATGCGATATTGCGTTCGAGCACTCCTATTCATCTTACATTCCCCTGCCCCTCACCATCAAGGTCTGTATTCCTGCACATTGTCTCTGGTCAACTGCCAATCTATTTTAGGCTATCATCATGTTTATGGCCGGAGAACACCACGATGCGATATCCTACATGGATAGCCTTACTGCCGCAGGTCGATACAACTCAACATACCATACAATTCAGGCACGTGCACGATGCTACCGCGTGACGGATATCACAACTGACGTCTCGCAAAGGCTTACATGAATCTTCTGCTTGGGAAATTGCACACGGAGAACAAGGAATACGAGCATGCCATACGGTTATTCAAGCGTGCACGTGCGCGAGTACAGCATGGTCAGAATCGACTGCCTTTGGTGGTCTCGTTGGTAATTTCCCCCAATCGGTCTAGGACAACCTGTCGAAATCGCTCACTTTCGCTTCTGACAGATGTCGGGATGGAAATGTGATGATCTTCACATCACAGTCCGGCAACACATTTGTCAAGCCCTATATGTAGCCGGTCGTAGGAAGGATGCAGACGAATATCTGCTCGAAATGGTAAATAGTTTTGACGAGGTCTATACGAGTGAACTGATCACGAAATGGGTATCTGGTGAGTCAATACCGTATCCACTTGTGTTCCGTGTATTCAAAACCTCTGCAGACTTTACCCACCAATGTCTCTCCGCTCCCGAAAGTGATGGCGACGCGATCTCGCCTCCAACTGAAGACGCTAACATGGTGACGGTTCCCGCTACCCCCACACCACTTTTGAGGGAATGGGCCAAAGCAAAATTGGCTCATTGCTCCTGGAAAGCTGCCTTGCATTCTGCGGTCGATGTGAGTATCACCTTTTACTCTCGTGTCAACCCGTGGCCCTGACACTCTTGTTGTAAAGCTCGTCGTTTCGAGATTCGCACTCTACCGGGCTATATATGAACGTCTCGAGACAATTGGCTGCACAATGGATGCTAGCAAGTGTTTTCGCCAGATGGTGGACGAACTGGTCGAGTATGAAAACGCACCTGATGAGCAGTCTGAATGGGTTTTCGGTGAGTGGTATTGCATATGTAAGTTGTATGTATCATTGTCATGACCATTGTACTCTAGACTTCAGACGACGTTGCATGGAGAAGTTGGAGAGTACTGGGGACACCGCGGTGAGCGACGGACGGCATGGTGGTATTATCTCTCATCATCCTACTTCACTGGTGCTCAAACCCGCCACGCTACAAAATCTCTTCATTAAACGCAGCCAGGCATATATGGCCAAAGGCCTTTGGGTGGAGGCGCTAAATGACGCGAACAAGGTGCGTTGCTCTGTGTCGCATAAACTAGTTCTCGTAAATAAATGATTACCAGGCTATCGAAATTGATCCACTGTCTCCATGGGGCTACGAGAGGAAGCATGCTGCATTACACGAAGCTGGAGATTATCAAAACGCAATCGATGCATTTGAGGCGATGCTCTCAAGGATGTCGAGGTCGTCTGATCCAGAGATTCGCGGTGAGGGTGTCGACACCATATCGAAGAGCATATACTGAACTGACCTTGCCTCCCAGCGCTTCAGTGCCAGTACGTCAATCCAGGAGAGACGAGACAGACCATCCGGAGGGCTGTTCAGGATGCCATCCGCGACTCGCCACGAGTGCTCATCAACACCCTCTCTGGCCGGCTTTGCGAGAAATCTGAACAGGCTGCGTCATTCGAGTCACACGCTGCCTTCAACAAGTTGGTCTCCTCCATGACGACCTGCATTGATTACGTCCCCATCAAACATAATGTTACAGAGTACTATCGTTATGGGATGTTCTGCCACAAGTGGGAGGACAACGAACTCGAGGAATCTCCCACCCACGGCCAACTGAAGATGTTCTGCAAGATCGTGCAGGATGCTGGGCTGCAATGGGCATGGAGTGAAACATGCTGTATCAATACAGCAAATCACTTCGTACTAGAAGGGCCGTTGGTTCCCACGTTCAAGTGGTACCATGGTTCCGCCTTGACCGTTGTCTTTTTCTTTGACGTTCTCTGTCCGTCGCGGCGTGGTGACCTGATGAGGAGCATCCGGAACTCCCCGGTGTGGACATTCCTGGCATGTCACGCATCCATGGTGGTCCGGTTCTACACCAAGGACTGGAAGTTGTACATAAACCTCAACATTCCTAACTATAAGGAGTCGCCTGAGATTATCTCGGAGATAAAGGAGGCAATGGGTGTCTCAGCGAGAGCGTTGATGGCACTCCAACCAGGCTTGGACGACATACGAGAGAAGCTCTGTCTAGCCTCGACACGACGGACGGCTCTCGTCGAGGACGCAGTGTACCCCTTACTCGGAATATTCTCCTTACCGGTGGTGTATGGAGAAGGAGATCAAGCGCTCGGGTCACTATTTGCGCAGCTACTCACGAGCTCGGGAGACACAGATATCCTTGCATGGACTGGGAGATCTGGGAGCTTCAATAGCTGCCTCCCGACCAATATTATCGTGTTCGAGCAGCTACCACCCTCACACATCCCGCACGCGATCGCAACTACCGAGATGGAGAACCTCACCACTACACTGTTCCCTTCGCTTAGTTCCGCCTTCATGAAACTGCACGACCGACTTCGTGACCTGCCTTTGCCGTTGTTTGTGGGACAACAACTGAAGCTTCCATGCCTCAGATTTAAACTTGGGGCTATAACAGGCATTCGGAATGCAGGAGGGCATGTATTTCGTGCGCAGACAGATGTACTCGGGATCGTGGACATCAGGACGAAAGAAGATCTCTCTCAATTCGGTCCTCAGCTATACCTTGTTCACCCATGGATTGACTTTCTCCTCGACCGCCAGCCTGTGGGAAGCATAATTGAGACGATACCCGAGGAGAACACCAAAGATAAATCTTCTTCTATAGGCGAGCTGCCTCCGAGTTCGCTCCCAGGTCCTTTGAATATCACCTCTGTGACCGGCCACAAAGATTCAGGCTCTCTCCCGCCCCCTTCGTCTGTATCGCAGGAAGACGAACGGATTCGAACCCTCCAAATGATCGCTCGACTGAAACAGCCATTTGGTGCGCTGTTGCTCGCAAAAAAACCTGGAAAAGTTGCAGCATACAAGAGGGTTGCCACAGAGACTCTTATCACGGTGGAGTTGGAGAACATCACGCTTACAGTACTGAAGAATCTGATTTACAGCGTGCGTGTACTAGATGTGCTTTGACGAAGCTTTTCGTAGATTGAAATTGTTTTCTCTTGGTGGGCTTGTAGAGTTTGTTTTGATGAATAATTTCAAGACCTTGCTTACGCCGTGCTAGCCGAGGTCGCCCTCTACCTTGTTGTATGGTATTCTCGCAGACGGATATCTGTGCGCTCAGATTCTTAGTAAATACGTTACTAATGATTTTCAGAGCGTACCTCCTGTCTTCATTGCACCAAGCTGCGAGACAACATCCTCTTTCCTCGACTTAGTGGGAGGCGTGAACATGTTTATGATCATGCAAGGCCAGTTGGGCTTGTGGATGTCGTTTAATTATAAGCACACGCAGCAGCGTGCACTGCACAAACTAGCACATGAACGGTTTAAATTGTGGACAGCCTCTTCGGAAGATCCCGCGACCCTGGTCGGTGCGTTGCTGGAACTTGCTGCGAGGAGTGTCGAGGCGGGTTGGCCATAAGTGAGGTATGTGATGGATGACTTGGATTTGATGGCGTGTTGGAGCGCAAGTAGAGAGAGGGTCTCCATGAGTTCAGCCTGAGTGTCACCGGTCGGACAGTTTAATTGTGTTCTAATAGGGGCGTACAAGCATCGTCAGTCTCCACCACAAGCTCCACCATCTCACCACCATGAACGTACTGGCAAGCACTCATTTTTAAACGACCCATATGTGAAGGACATGGTAACAAAGGTCGCATACTGCTACGAACTTCACGAGGCCCTGTCTTCCCAGATTCGCCATTTGAGCGGCAGAACAGCAAGCAGCTTATGATGCAGCTTGCGTTGAATGGCAACAACCCCATAAACCAAACGGCGTGCCAATGGACAAGAATCTCCGGCAGCCATTCTTCGAGAGATGTCAAGCTATGTTTCAGTCGAACCCCACAACCACTAAAGAGTCAGTACGCTAGCTGTCTTCCGGATTGACGCACGATCGCATCATGTCTTTTTACCAACAGCCGATATTTGCTTGCGTTTGCTTGCTTTGCGATGCGCGCAGGCCTTAGCTTCGATCTGGACTCACATCCTACAAAGGACTTGATCATGGGCGAAGCAACTCGCGTTGCGCGAGTACATGCACATCCTCGTACATAACATAGCAGCAACCTGATTTTCATCGTGTTACGATAGAATGGAGAGGATATCCAGCGCTCAAACAGATGTGCCTTTGTTGCCTAAACCTTCTGTCCTCCCGGCCCACCTCACACAGGCTGTTTTTCCTGGCCACATCGGTGATATCTCACCCTCTGACGCTCTGGCAAAACCGGGGATGCTCCTTGTCGGAAAATCGTTCAAGTATCGCGATAGTCAGACTGGCCATTCTGTGACTTGTCTGGTCCACGACTGCGGCACTAGCCATCTTATGGGTGATTGGTTTGAAGTTTCATGTGGCTCAGAAGATGCACTGAGGATCACGTGGAGGGAAATGACGGAGTTGTGATACAATGGATCCGAAGTGAGTGCAAAACTATAGAGGAAACAATGCCCTTGGCGCACTGTTTCCTCTATAGTTTTGCAATCTGCCGTAACGTACGACCATACATTACAGTAGGCACGCGCGTGAGGTCCTCTTCCAGCACGACAAGAGTTTCAAGTCCGTGATCGGTGGTGCACACGAGCGGGGAGTAAGACTGCTATAGCGCTGGCTGCGCCACAATTCCATTGTGTAACATGAGAAAGGATTACAGTGGTCGAAAAAAAGAAAGGAGGGAAGACAAGAAAGGGCATCGTCCAAAGTCAAAACTAACATGGAGAACAGCCAGCGGCTCAAATAGGCTACAAGTTTCCAAATCTTACAGGAGTTCATAGGTTCAACACCAATAAAACCCTCTACTTATCGTAGCGGGAATGATGACAGCTGCCAGTGATAGGGGTCAAAACCTGTCTGTAGGAATAGTCAATAAATGTGTAAATGGATGAAGAATGCCAGACCTGCTAAATTGCCTAGTTAGCTGGATTTTCGGTTGCACTATGGGGAGCTGCACCCAGTTCGACGTGATCGAGGCCTTGTGGGAAAAGTTTGATCAGTGTAGGGCCAAGGGCGTAGGGTGAATACTGACCAAGCTGCATATCGTCTGTGACTATCATGGCTCCAACATCTATGTGAAACATCCGGAGGTCCGCGATCACTGAGGGGATGATCCCAATGGGTCTTATTCCCCTTAAGTCCCACATGTCGTTCCAGACTGCAAATGCGGAACTCCTAGGAATCTGATCTACCGAGCCTTGGGGGTGGGTGTAATTGCGAGATTCAAAGAAAGTACAAATGCGCCCATACACACTCCCTAGAGAATGTGTTAGCAACATCATCATCAGCATCTAGGGATCTACACGGGTATGGGTAACCCGTGCGGGTACTGGTGTGACCCTTAGTACCCGCGCAGGTATGGGCACGGGTCACAACTTCAATTGTGACCCGCGACAAACCTGTACCCGTGGTGCGAGTCTTGCAAACCCGTGGGAAGGAGGTGGGGAGAGCAAGAATGAAGGCGACGGCGTAGTGAGGGTGGGGCGCGTGCGTGCGTGCGTGCACAGGACGGGTGGAACGTACCCGTTCCACCCGGCCGGGTTATGCCCGCCCGTGCAGTTCCCTATCTGACAGCATCACAGCAACTAGTAACTCACTATATCGATCGTGCATTTCCCATCCATTCGGAAGTGGATCCTTCATTCGGCGGGTACTGAGGTCGATACGTCCCGACTGGGAGTGCAACTACTGTGGCGGGCGGAGGAACCTCATGAAATGCTCAGAAGCTGTGGGATGCATCCGTAGTAGGAACACTCACCGAGGGTATTCCTGGCGCCCGACTTATAATTAGTCGGAGTCGGAAATTACCTATACAATCCACCCGGAAGGCATTTTCTGCCGTTGTTCTACCATCATTGCGGTATTCCATTGGTGCACGGCTCCTGCACGGACCCCCCAAATAAAATCCAAACCCATACAAAGCCGCCAAAGTCCCCCATCGCCTCAAGTCAGCTTCTTTCCCAAATTTATGCAGTCACTGATTTCGATGCATTCCCTTGCTCTCGTTCTCTGCGCTATCATCATGAATTCTGATCCCGTCTCGACGATGACAGCAAAACACATATAACAACGCGTCGATTACGAATCACAAGTCCCAAACGATGACGTCGTCCGCTGGGAGATTAAAAGTACAACCGAAAAGAGAGATAAGGCTACAAATGGGCTAGGTATACAAGCGTGAAGAGAAGGGGGTATCGAAAAAGTTCCTCGAACAGGTGCAGCCCCCAACTGGACGAGACACGCGCCGGCAACACGTTTCAGATGGCTGTCGACACGAGCGTCAGCGATCATTCGCATGGAACTTGGCTCGTCCACGAGACGTGCCCGCAAACAAGAAAGAACACACCAATCTTCATGCCCTGGTCTGCCGTCAACAACTCCACACCCAGCTTGTGCGGCGCAAGCATCTCTCGACACTGATCCCCAATGACCTGGCTTATCGGACGCTCCGTGCTAAAGTGCTCCTTGCAGTGCATGATGTACACCCGCAAGCCCGTCAGCACGCCGTGCAGCGCCTCCGGGAGAAGCGGGTCTCGTTTTGGCTTCTTGCGTGGACGCCCCGACGAGGACGAGGACGCGCGCGATTGGCGTGCAACCACGACCTCAGTCGCGAGCGCGATCATCTCCTGCACGAGGTGTTCCGGCGTGAGATGCCCCCACAGCATCTCGTCCGGTCGCCCGGTGGGGTACGAGCACTCGATGAACACGACCGAGAGGTCATGCGGGATCTTGGGCGCCGCCGCCCGCCAAACGGTCACGTTCCGCGGTTTGACAGCGACGCTGTCCGGCTCGACGTCCCCGAAAAAGATGAATTCGTGCTTGGTGGGGAGGTGTTTGATGAAGAAGCACGAACTCTCGTAGGGACCGAGATCATTCTTGCCATGACTGATCGTCATACTGCGTACCCCGATGTCAGGGAATATCGTCTTGTATTTTCCGTCGGCGTGAAGGCTGATGTGGGGTGACAAAACAAAAAAGGAAACAAAAACAGATAGAGGGTCAGTCTCGGACTCATCGGCGCCTGTCCGTGCCGCGCACAAAACATGATGGGAGCACGAGACTCACGCGTGATAAAACAATCGGAACGACGGATTGGTCTCGTCATACGTGGCTAATCTGGGCCATACACGATCTGAGAAAATGGTCTCGAGATCTTTGAGCGTCTGCGAAGAACCATATATACGTTTGCTACTGCCGCCGAGCGTGCCTGCCGCCATGACCAAGGAGCTGATGTGGTCCAAATGGGCGTGCGTGAGGAGGAAGCACCTGACGTCGATAGCATCATTTGAATTTAATAATGCGATGGAGGAAGAATAAAAAACGTGCTGACTTGACGCTGGAGTAGATGGTAACAGGCGTCCTCTTTTTCGAGGGATCCCCGTCCACGTCACGTTCGCCGAACATGTCCGGGTTCCGCTTCATGATATGCTTCAGCGCACCATGCCCGGACCCTGTTTGCGCAGTACGCGGTGATCAGCGTGACGCACGTTCCGGTGGGATGGCTATGGAGCGCACCTGCTTCGAGCGCGACGATGCCGTCGTCCCAGGATGCATTGCGTGGTTTGAGTAGATATCTGTATGGACACGAATTGAGGAACGAACGAGGCGTGCGTGTGAGGACTGGGGACACACCCAGACAGGTTCGTTTCATCCAGACCGCCGCCAGATCCCACGACGACGATATCGAATGCAGGCATGAGACGGGCAGAGGTAGGGGGGGGGGGGGGGAGTACGAGGACGGGGATGCTCTCGGATGCAAGGCTATTTAAATAGTGTACGCCTCCGAGGGGAAAGAAGAACTACTTTGCGTGTGTGTGTGTGTATTAAGGCACCGTCTCCTCGGCTATTCATTTCTGAAAAAATAAACAGGCGTGACTTGATAGAAAACAAATGCCTGTCCCCCTCCTTCAGCCCTCCTTCCACAGCATGATCGTACCTTGTCCTAGCCTGCCCTTGTTCTCCATCCCCCGCAGTTTAGAACAAGACTGAAACGTGGCATAACTCGTCCAATCCATCTCATCATCGGGAACAACGACTCAGACCACAGAATCCGTGTGAGAATCATACAAAGTGGCCTATCAGGTCAACGGACAATCAATGACAACGACATCAGACAGGCCTCGTGCCATCTGGGTGGCAGGACACGCGAGCATCTCTCCGGACGTCGATATATGGAGCAAGCCCGTGGTTTCGGGAAAAAGAGACCGATGAATCCATTCTTGGAAACAGACCGTAGAGGAATTAAAACGAAAATCAGAAATGAAAAAAAAAAAGAAGGGAATTCGTATAGGAATGAGCGTGCATGTTGTGAGTATGTATTCCAGAAAGATCACCACCGATTCTTAAAAAGGAGAGACCACCTGAACGTAAAAGAGAAGAAAAAAGAGACATATTACAGTGCGAGATGGCTCGTTTTCGTTATAAGGCCAATCTCCTCATTACGCACCCAACAAACTGTTGAGTGCCCTTGGTACATCGTAACCATGCGCTTCAAGTGCTGCAACAGCTTGGTGACGGCTAAATCCCATCCCCGTGATCTGCTTCACGGAATCAACGTCGTCCTCGACCGCCGGCGTGACCACACCTGGTTCGTCAACCCGGGGGAGGGGTGGTGCTGACCGTGGCGCAGGCACAGGTGGCACCGACTCTTGCTTCTTTCTCCGGCCAAACGGCAGGCGGATCTGGATAAAACACGATCAGTAACCATATCCGATAGGTACCACGTGCGTTGAAAGTATAACTCACACTCAGCTTGGAGTGACGTGGGGGTGGAGGTGGCTTCTCATGTGCGATATCTTTCGTCGATGACGAAGACGTCGACGGTCGCTGCGACTTGGGAGACGCCACGCGAGGTGGTGGCGACGTGGCGCGCGGCTGGGGCGAATTGGACCGTATCGACGACGTCACGCGGGGGGACGCAGGACCTCGTGGGGACGTCGGGGGAGATACAGTCGGGAACTGCTTTGCAGCGTCGTGGTGTGGAGGCGACGCCAAATTCGTGGCAGGGTTTGGAGCCTGCGATGAGAACGAGTCATCCAGCTTCAGGGCCTGAGACGAATCAAGCCCTCCGAATGCTTCTTCAAACGTGATGCCAGCTGGACCCGGCTGGTTCGATACGGTCTTCTCAGGTTGAGAAGCACCCGTTGGGCTGGTCCAGGGTCCTGATGAGAAAGGAGCATCAAATGAGACCGGCGCTTGTGCGGGGGCTGCTTTAGGAGTAGCAGAGGAGCCACCATTCACAGGTAGGGAAAAGGCATCTGGCACACTATTGGCAGCCACCGCCGCACTTTGCTTGGTCGTAGTGCCACCATTCGCAGGCGGAGCGTCAGATGAGGTCGCCCCTGAGGAAACACTAAAATCAAAGTTGTCCTCAAACGCCGACTCGAACGTCGATTCGAACGAAAAGTTGGAGGCCGTTTGCGCAGGGCCGGTGAATGCACCCTTGCCAAACGCTTCGTCCAAGCTGCTGATGCCACTGCTGCCCTTGCTTGCTACGTCAGCTGGCGTGTTGATAAAGGTGAACCCGGAATCTTGACCATCTTCTGACGTAGCGGCAGGTTTCGTCAGGGGCACACCGAATGCATCAAATGCAGCCGAGCCATTTTGAGTGGATGAAACGTTGTCCGTGTGTGGTGCGGCGTCCGGCGCGGGAGGGCCATTCACTTCTGGTGCATGACTGGGAGCACTAAAGATATCGTCAAACGAGACAGGGGCGGGAGGTGGCACAGGTTCGTTCTTGCTTGGGGATACCTCAGGGGGATGACTTGGCTTGTCTTGCGAAGGCCCCTTGTGGCTTTCTTCCTCATCGCTATCCGTGTCGCTGTCCGATTCATTGACATCCAGCTCGTGAAGATCCGTCGTCAAGTCCGTCTCGTTCTCCTTGCCATGAACTTGCCTGGATGGGATGTCTTCCAGGGCAGGGAAATGAACGGCAGCAGTGTCCAATGAGTGAAAGTGTGGCGTGGCCTCGCCGCCATGGTTCACAGGCGTGGTACTGTTGGGAGGTGTGCTGAACAGTTCGTCGTCCGTGGGCGATGAGACAACTTCGGCAAACTCTCCGAGCGTTGGTTTGACTTTGGGCGTGCTCGCACCCACATCTCCCGTATCCGTGTCCGGTGTAACCTCGGAGAATGGCTGTGCTTGGGAGTCAAAAGCATGCGAGATGCCAAATGGGTCGTCGAGGGTCGTGACCCCCCCATCAGGAGGAGGGAGAGGTGTAAGACCAGGGGGAAGAGGCATGGATGTAGTCGAGAACGACTTAAAAGGTGACTGCGACCGAGGAGTGGATAGTCCTGAAGACATGGCCAGCCTTTCGAACGGGTTGTTACTCTTGCTGCTACTCGGGCTCAGGGGTACGCCACCCGTGATGTCGGGAGTGACCGGTAATGGGTGAGCAGCGGCAAATATAAGCGAGTCAGCCCTCTCGGGCACGGCAAGCGGCCGTAGTGAGGCCGATGCTTTCTCAGCTTCGCCTTCCGCTTCCTCTCGTTCCTTGATCGTACTGGCAAGATCTACTCGAGCTTCTTCGAGCTCCTGGTCGACCTTGGCCTTCTCAGACTCTTTTGTCGCCAGCTGCTTGCGGGCAATCGCAAGAAGACCTTTTTGTTGCTTGGCATCCTTCTTGACTTTCTCCATCTCTTGCTTGGTCGTGGCGATCTGTGCGGTCACCTCAGTCATGCGACGATGGAGGTCACGAACCTCCTCCTTGTCGCGCAAGAATGACCCTTCGATCTCTACCTTCTCCACGCGAATCGCGCTGAGGTCGCTCTCGCTCCGAATCAGCTCTTCTCTCACTCTCTGGATCTCCGCGTTCTGGTTATCGTGTCGTTCCTTGAGCGCATTCAACACGTTGGTCTCCGTCTCAAAGGAAGCTTTCGCAGAAGTGAGTTGTGTCTGCAAAGCAGAGAGCTGAGCGGCCTGGTTCGCAAGCGTGGCTTCCAAGGCTTCTCGCTCGGCCTTGGCGTTCTGCAGCGACTTGTTCGTAGAGTTGACGTGGTTCTGGAGATTCCCAATCTCCGCAGATTTGTCATGAAGTACCGAAGGCTGGTGTGTTTCATCATCGTCCCCGAGAAGATCCTTGTGGAATGCTGAAGTCGAACGCCGAATCGTAGATCAGGCACCGGGGAAAAAACAGGAGACGCAAGAACGTACAGTAACGAGGAGCGGTAGCAAAAGGATCTTGTGAAACTGGAGGTGCACGGGATGCTAGAGGCGGGGACGTCGCTGGAGGCGCAGTTGTTTGAGGTTGAAAGATGTTGTGCTGAGGATGGGTGTTCACGGTCGATATTGGAGGGGAATCGTCCCACAAGAGATCACGTAGTGGTTCAGCTGGCTGAGGAGGAGGCACTGCCATGAACGGCGAAGTAGGAGCGTTCGATCGCATCGAGGGAGGCACGAGGGTTGGGGGAAGTGAAGCTGGGATGTCCTTGCCTGATAGTTTGCCTTGGATGAGGTGCATCGCTACCGCAAATCCGTCCCGAGTCAAACGTCCATCGTTGTTCACGGCGAGATCCCTTGTGGAAGGGATCAGGTTGTGTCGAGAAAGTCGTAGAGGAATGAACGCACCAAACTTCAGCGAGGACCTCCTCCGGCAAGTTGGACTGCAACATGAAGGGAACTGCAATATCGCCTTCGATATATCCTCGTTTGTGTGAATCCAAGGAATCAAATAAACGGTCTGCGTTGGCCTTCTCGGCAGGTGTAACATCCCAAAGCGGTGTAGCTTTAGGAGCTACGCCAGGGAAAGGTGGTACAGCAGGTGTTTGAGCAACTGGCGCAGATCGTTGTTTGTAGTTTAGGTGCACGGAGGTTTGGTTGACAGCACTCGGTAGTGCTGATGTTAATGGGCTCGAGGGATGTCCGCTACTACCCGTCGCGTGCGCAGCTACAGCGTTTCCACCTGCTTGCTCATACAGTCCTGGAGGAAGCGATGTGGGTATGAAGGATAGCTGGCCGGACATCGTCGCTTGAATTAAGTACATGGCTACCGAAAAGTCGGCCAAGTCGAGCACGCCGCGATCCTGCGTGTCAGCCAGAGACCTGGAAGATGATGGTCGAAATCCCATGCAGTCAAGACAAGAGAGATACAGACCATATCTGAGACAGCTTGTCGAGAGGAAGCTTGGACTTGACAAAGACGTCACGGGCTTTATCACCTTTTTGCGAACCTGGCGTCAATTCGAGTCCGACAAAGAAACGTCCAGCTTACCGCTCAATAAACCATTTACAGGTCCACAACCCTGGAAGAGCCTCGCAAACTTGGACTTGTCTTGGGGTGTGAGCAGAGGGAAACCGGGTGGAGGAGACTTTGGTATTGACATGCCCGTGCCCTGTGGGACCAAAGGAGGCTGAACGCCCTCGATGGTAGCGAGCGGACCCGCTATTACAACGAACGTGTCAACGGAAGGGAGTAGCAGAGAGACGAGCGGAGGGCGCACATTTGCTGAGTAGCGCTGGCGAGATCTTCTCTCCCTTTTGGGCCCAACCCATGAGACGGACGGCGACGGCGACGCCCTTTCTGGTGAGGAAACCGTTGTTGTCTTCGTCTGCGATGTTCCATATCTCGCCAAGGGCGGTCGGCACGAGCTTTGCGCCGCCGAATACTCGGACTGCGACGTCTCCGGTGAGGATACCAATCTTCTGGGTGTCAGCTTGAGCAAAGATCTGGTTCACGAGGGCGAGCTCTGCGGGTGTCGGCGTGAAAAGCGAGGTCATGGTTCCGAGGAGAAGGACGTTGCGCAAGTGTTGGCAAAACTGGGCCCAGTGTCGGCCGTGTGGGACTGCGGCACTGCACTGGGTAAACGAAAAAAGCCGAGGTTGGTGGATAACCCCGACTTTGGACTCGGACTCCACTACCGTTCGCTTGCGTTCACACAAATTAACCCCATTTCAATCATCACATGCATTAAAAGAGTGTCGTAGGTAGGAGAAAGCTGTCCAGCAGCAAAACTATACTAACTACAAGCCGTCGCAGTGCATCCAATCATGTCATTCATCATTACTCATGTCGGCCGTAAATAAGGCTTCTAGCGCAAAGTCATTAGAGGAAAGTTGGCATCAGGAAGCACAGTGCCACACACCTCGTATGGAACTCTCAAGACTCGGAGACGCCAGCTTGAGCGAATCGCCAAGAAATATCCGCAGGCGAGTCACAGGTAGTGCTAGTTCCTGAGCCCCACTCGTTGGGAATGGCGGCGCACGTCCAGCCGTCTGTGCAAGGCCAGATGATGTACCTGCCTTGGACGCAATTCGCAAATTGTCCGTCGACGCATGCGACATCGCCGTCATTGCAGGTCGAGTTGGCGGTCAGCGATGCATATTGGTCATTGAGTTGTTTGGCAGCAGGGCCGTTTTGCTGGAGCCATTCAACGCTACGCCTAACGAAAGAGGGTCAGCCTTGAACGAACATGGAGAGTAGATATGCTTACTCTGCAAAGGGCAGTGATCTCTTGTACTCGGAAACACCGGCTTGAGAGAAACGCCATTGGATGTCCTCATTCGTATCGCAGACGGTGATGGTTCCCTCGGACCACTCATTGGGAATGGCAGCACAGGACCACCCGCTAGCGCAGGCATGGGTGATGTATCTGCCCTGAACACAGACGCCATATAGGCCACCGACACAGGCGATCTCGCCATCGTCGTTGCAGGTGGAGGAGGATGTGAGGGATTTGTATTGGTCGTTCAATGATTTAGCAGCAGGACCGTTGTGCTGAAGCCATTGAGTGCTACGTTTGTTGGGAACGGCAGCGGAGACAAGGAGAGAGAATGTGACAGCAACAGCGACAAACTTGAAGTTGGAAGAAGACATCTCTCAAAGATGTTGCAAGTGAAGATTAAAATAAGAAAGTTGAAGATGGAAAGACGAAAGAAGAATGGGAATGAGGAATGGGGACATGCCTAGCAGCACTTTTATACATGAACCAGTGCCCAGAACTTTAGTAACGGATATCCCAAGGCGATGAGATCCCTGGGATAGCCCTGGCTGATTGTGGGCTTGGTTGGTTGTACGCAGGACAGCCCTTGCCTGGCATCCAGCCAAGACTAGATACATGTGGATCAACTTTACGGTATCGGACAAAGTAGAGAGCACAGCTTTGTGATTAGTCATCCTCCGAAACTTTCAGTCTCCGCGACGATAATATCACGTGACAAGCGCGTCTCTCTCTCTTGTTCGACTTGGAAGTCGTTGTATACTACACCGCGCCGGACGACACAGTCATGGACCAAATCACCACTTCGCTCGCTCCTTCAAGAACCTCTCAAAAATCAGCCGCTCAAGGCTCACCCGCAGATGGACCGGGAAGCGTCACGAAACGGTGAGATTCACTGCAGTGCCTCGTGTGAGCACAGTGATGTACGAGCGGCGTGTAGGCTGAGTAACGAGCTGATGTCCCTCATGGTGCGTTCTCTCGCCGATCAACTCTCTCCAGCTCACACTGCCACCGGATAGATGTCCTCTTCTCCCGGCATTGTTCGTAACACGTTCCTCAGGTAAAGTTTGTAATAATCCTAACCTTTTTCTAGTCTGCATTCCCAAAGAACGACTCGAATCTTTTTGAATGGGCTGGAACGATAGAAGGTGCCACTGGAACGGTTTGTTTTTGCAATCATCCTTGGCTTCCTGCTGACTTGTGGCAAAGATCTACGGTGGTCTGACGTTCCGCATTTCCATCTCATTCCCTAGCAACTACCCCTACACCGCTCCCACCATTAAATTCGATACGCCATGTTACCATCCGAACGTAGACATTCAGAGTGGTGCCATTTGTCTGGACATTCTGCAGGCACGTATCCGCTCGGAGGTGTGGCCTTTGTGCTAAATCGGGCATTAGGACAAGTGGTCTGCTGTTTACAGCGTACAAACGGTTCTGTTGTCTTTACAGTCGTTGTTGGGTGGTGGGTAGCCTTGTCGTTTGTATACTCTCGTCGAGGTTGAATTACTCTTGCCCTAGAACCAAACAATGCTTCCCCTCTGAATGCGGATGCTGCTGGACTTTGGAACGATCCTGAAGGCAAGTACACGTCTTATCGTTTGTGGTAACAAACTGAGTATATTTTTTTGATTAGCGTACAAGACCCAGCTCATGAAACACTATCGTCTCCTCGACAACTCGTCGTGAAGTTGCTCGCTTGTAATTACTGTTGTTGTTGGATTAGTCGTGCTTCTGCGTGTCTGGTCGTCTCCGTAGATAGCTATTCTGTGTACCGATGTTCAATGTATTCTGTGTGCATTCCCGGTGCGATGTCGGATCCAACATGCTCTGTTACATTATTTTGGGTGGTAAGGTAGCTGATGTGGTAGCTGCCGGTGGTAGCCGATGATGGTAGCTACACAGCTGAGACAAGATGGAGTGCGACGTGTCTCCACGGTCGTCGTTGACTTAAAGCGACTCCTAGCGTCTCTCGAATCCCTGGTTGGATTGATTCCACCCAGTTCCCTAACTGTAAAAGCATACAGTACGTGTTCAACGAGTCCGAATCTGTACTTTTTTTTTTTTTTTTCGTCTGACTGGATATCCAAGGAACACGTTCTTTGTCATTTACGATGGGTCGTCGTGGACCGCCTTCTTCTCTCCGTCTCTTTCAAGGTCCTCTACCACCCCGTTCCCACCCCAAACACACCCTTCCAAGCGCACCCCGCCCCGTCTTCCGTCCTGAAGCGCTCCTTCCACGAGGGCCCGCTGCGGTACCACGGATGCGACAGGTCATTCCTGGCCAACTCATGTTTCCCGACCTGCCACTCGAGTTCGCTGCTATCTGCCGGCCAGGTAGTTTGGACTCGACTCCGACGTCATCTCCTACGTGGAGTCCCACGAAGAGAATGCGGGGACCATGGGATGATGCGTCGTGTTTCAACTTTGTGGTGGACGTGGATAGTATTCTGGCGTTGCCCAAACCTGTTGCGATGGGTATGTAGCGATGGAGTAGTCGAGTTTGTATGCTATGTACTAGTGAAGTTGGTATTTGCATTCGATTCAGGGGATTCTTTTGGATCGCGATCACCGCCGTCGAACTGAAAATTTGATTCAGGGCGTGGTGGCGTGGAAGTCGAGTCGTTCGTTCGTTCGTTCTTCTTCTTGGACTAGCATCATCTTTTTTTCTTTCTGTCACGAACTGGTTTCACGCTTTCTCCATCATGACTTCCTCTCCAACACCCGACATCGCCCTCAACACTCCCCACGACACGAACGATTATGATGGTCTAGCACAAATCACTGCCAGACAACAGTACCAGTTCTCCACTTCCCCTCCCATCACAGCTCAGTCCCCCTACAACCCCCTCAACATGGCCCCTTCCCCCCTCAAGATCAAGCCTACCCGTGGCGGCCTTCCCACCGTTCGTTTATCTCTCCTCCTCTCCCTCCATTTCATTCACTCACTTTTACCCCCTCAGCAATGGCTGGACAACTCGGCTATCTTCACCGAAAATCGTCCTCTTTCCCCAAACAACAATTCTGACTTTTCGTCTTCGGGTGGTTCCCCTCCCATGGGCCATCTCGTCCCCCCCATAGCTCCCTCCACTCCCGGTCAGAATCCCGATGACGAGATTATACCCACCGCTATTGTCATTAAGAACATACCTTTCAATGTCAAACGCGAAACCCTCCTGGATATCATCGTACGTCCATCTCTACCAATTCTTACCAAGTATCTCAATCTTTTTTAGGCATCCTTGTCGATTCCTACCCCTTATGCCTTCAACTACCATCTCGATCAGCAGGGTTCCTTCCGCGGTTTGGCGTTTGCAAACTTCCGCCAGGCTATCGACGCAGATGCCGTCGTCGCTGCTTTAAACGGCTTTGACGTACAAGGTCGCAAACTCCGCGTCGAGTACAAAAAAGTCTTGCAAGCAGGCGAAAAGGAACGTATCGAGAGAGAAAAGGCAATCCGTCGCATGCGCTCGATGCAGCTCGAAAAGGAACAGCAGGCTGTCGCAGCAGCGTCAGTCCACCCAGGGTATGATGACTTTGGGCCGATTGCTGCCCCATCGTTTACCCCCCAGCGTTCCTTCTCCACTGGAGCGGCGTATCAGCAGCCGCAGTATTCCCCCCCATCCGTGCCCCCACTTCCGATCTCGCAGAGCTTCAACCCTCCGACCTCCCCGCCTGTGGCACCGGTGACGCCAAATCCATCGGAAAAGGCATCGTTATCTAACGAGCTGGATTTGAACGACCCCTCGACCCTCGAGATTTACTCTAGGATCCTCCTTTTCAAGGACGACCGCATGAGGGACGAACTCGCGTTTTCGCGAACGCTTACCCCCAAGCAAAGGAGGGTAGTTCATTTGATCGCTCAGAAACTAGGCGTCTATCACTACTCGGTTGGCGAAGGCGATGAACGATATGCAGTTGTAACCCGAATTGATCCTAACAGGGCAAGTTCCCCTCGCTTAATCATACTTACGTTCGGGAAGCCTTACTTATGTCACTTTGCGTTGTAGAGAGCTCAGCCTCCCACCCTATCACGCGCTCCTTCCGCTTATCTTTCGGCATCGTCTTCCCAGTCTCAGCTTGCCAACACCCTGCGCATGAAAAAATCGATGCCGGACATGAAGACCTTGCATATGCAAGCGCCACGCCTGACCACGCGTGCATCCAACGGGAACATCCGAGAGGGTTATGCCACCATCGCTTCTCCGTCTCGCCGTTCTCCAGGAGGCTTTGGGTCCCTCTTCGGTAGCGGTACCTTCGGGACTTCTGGCCCCTTGCCACCAGTGCCAAGCCTTCCCTCAAGCGTGACAGGTTCGCTCAATGGAAACTTGAACGAGTCTTCCGGCCACGGTGTCCTGAGGCAACCACGCGGCCCGGGCATTAGTGGATTCAGCGTACGAAGGACAAACACCGATGTGCAGGCGCGTGGAAATGGCCTCGAGGCACGCACGCACGAGCCTTTGGAAATATAGACGGATGTTCCTTTCATCCCCCCAGGTTTGAACTTTATTTTTCGTAGGCAAGTAGGCATTTCCTCAACAACGTATGCCTGATATGCATGATCCCGTTGGCATTTAATTTCAATGGCACACGTTCGTATCGTTCTCTATCTACTTTTTTTCCCCTTTTTTGCTCTCCATTCGATCCCATGGGTGTGCATCACATCTCATCACGTATTCTTCCATCTCTCCGATATAAAAGTGTATACCGCATCGTAACCATCTCCCATATATATACAAAATCGACCTCGGGCTCTTTACTCATATGACTTTTTTTTTTTTTCCTTTACCGGTTTCTTTCCACTTTCCCATATAGGCTGGTTGCAATTGCACCGACGCCCGTTCCCCCCCATCATCACCATCGCCCGCTCTGTTCTCATTGGATGGATGTTCATTTTTCTCCTTTGATAAATATATATGATAGCATGGTCCTTATTTAAGTAAATACATGTAGCTTGATGCAAGCATGTCGTCATTACCCACCCTGTTTCCTCCCTGAACGTCCAACGCTTCCTTGGAAGTTGGATTGGCGAAGCAAGCGACGTCAAAAGAAAACTGAAGGCGACCGAACCGACTGCGCTGCCACATGACTCATCAAAGTCAACGCACACGACACACCGAGAAGCGAAGACGTCACGGTGCGCGTGTGTACGAGCACGCTATCGCGGTGCTGACACCGCGCGTCGTATCTCGGGTCGTTTTTGCGCGTCATCAAAGCGGCGTACGATCACCTCGCACTTGGTCGTCTTGCAAATGTGCTTCGAGGCGTGTTTGAGGCCGTCCGAGAAGAGGGTGAGCCCAGCGGCACGTTCGACCATGTCGACTGTGCGCGGCGTGTCCGTGAGTGGGGAGGCGACGGGTAGAGGGGCACGTACCTGGCGTGACAAAACTCTCGAACGGGGCTTCGTCGGGAATGATCGCGTTCGGGAGGACGAACGCGCCGGTGGAGATCTCGGGCAGGTCGGGCGTTGAGGACGATCTCGACGCGAGTACGACCTTTGCAAAGTGGGTCGGGACAGCGACGTTGGGCGGTGAACCAATGACTTCATAATTCTGTCGTTATGAAAAAGGGATGACAATCTAGGGTGCAAGTGGGCGATGGAATACGTACGACGCGCCATTTGCCGTCTGGGTCCTTGTGAGGAAGGTAGAGTGGGATGGTGAAGACGTAGACGTCGGAAAACGATTTCGTGAGCCGTCTACACCAGTCTTCGACGTATGCCCAGTCTGTCATGCGGGGCATCAACACGACATGTCGACGACGAGCCAGAGAGGGGACATACAATGGCGGTTGAACCCTGCACCGACCTGGGGTGCGATGTTGGACAACAAAAACGTCTCGTTCATCGCTTCTTGAGAGACCTTGGCGTCTGCTGCGGGTACCCTACCCAACGTCGTCAGCGAACGCGTCGAGACGAAAAAGTATGACATACATGTGTCCTCGATCGTATCCGCTCCTAAAGTAGTCCTGGAGCTTGGCGCGGAACAGGGCGGGCAGCGACTCGTCTTCGGTAAAGGTCGACTTGCTCCTATCGCCTGGTTCGTCGTGCGACGCAGGTGCATGAGAGGATTTACTGAGCGAGGCGAGGGTGAGGTGTTCAGCTGTCTAACACCGCGCACGCGCGTCAGAGGAGGGGCGAGGTCGTGGAGGGACGCGTCTTACCCAGGCGGGATGACGCAGACGTCGGTCGTACGCCGCCGTATATGCCTTGCGGACGAGTAGATCGGGGACTGGTCCTACACGACCAGTCAATCACGCCATGCTGTCAAACGTTGTGTGGCGGGACACCCACCTGGGTGCCCGTGCTTGAGTGCTGGAGACGGCGGTATGGTAGCTAGGGCAGTGGATAGTGTCGCGTCGCCTTTTTGGTCGAGGTCGATGACGGGTGGTGGTCGTGCGGTGAGGAGGGGTTTGCGAGAGGAGATGGCTGTCGCGATGCCGCCTCCGACGACTGCACCGACGGCGAAGCAAGCGACGTGTATAAAGGACGCGTTGGGCATCGTTGAGACACTCGCAGAAGGAAAAGCCGTGTGAACTACTAGTACTAGTTACTTCTACACCTAATTGACTAATCTAAATATCTACACCTGTGAATTAGGGCTCTTGGGAGGAAGCTGCCAATCAACCGGTCACTAGTACGCAAGACATGTCGACATGTCGCACACAACCGGATTCAGGCTGTAACATGGTGGCGTCAAACATGAGTGTAGGTCAAACGAATTCACATCCGTAGTATTAGTACGCCAGTTACTAGTATCTTCAAACATCGAACCGTCCGTCCGGAATGCTGTGCGCGTATGACTCGGGTATGAGTCAGTCGTGACAGCGTGACACGTATACATATTCTCTTGCGCATTACGACCAACTTCTCCCCACCACCACCACACCCCCCACTCTTCCATAATGAACGACAACACCGACTGGGACAGCAAGACCGTCATCGGATTCAAGGCCAAAGCACCCAAAGTCGCCCGCAACGCTACAGACCTGAATGGTGCGTCTCCCTCACAGACATCTCTTTTCTTCGGCTCACCTTGTGCGTTCTCTAGCTGTAAGTCTACGCGTGACATCTTGGGAACCACTCTCACCGCTTGGAAATAGGCACGCCGAACCGGGGCCGTCCTGTCGACAGACAAGAAGGTCACCGCTGGTGGGAACAAGGCACATGCCGGTGCGTATCGTATTTCACAGATGGAATCGGTCGGGCTCGGCTGACAAACGCCCTCCAGGCCCTGATCACCAGAGGATAGCAAAACTCGACCGCGAGAACGAGGTTGCGCCACCCCCCAAGGTCAATCCCTCTGTCGGCAAGGTGAGGCATTACTCTCGTATCATGACGTTTACGTCCACTTATGCGAATCGTGTGTGATACAGGCTATCCAGACCGCTCGCATGGAGAAGCAGATGACACAGAAGGATCTCGGTCAAAAGATCAACGAGAAGCCCTCTGTCATCCAAGACTACGAGTCTGGAAAGGCCATTCCTAATCCTCAAATTCTCACTAAGATGGAAAGGACCTTGGGCGTCAAACTTCGTGGTATGCAGCGTCCTCCATCGGATCCAGCATGTCGAAATTGATATTTTGGCTTCAGGTTCAGAGATTGGGAAGAAGCTGGAGGGGCCAAAGAAGTCGTAATTTGACCCCTCCGTAGTCCTCTAATATCGACAGTCTATATCGTCATGGATTGTTATCACATTACCTTGTCTCGTCACCGATAGATCTCACCCTGCAATGTATTTCTTCCAGGATAAGCATGTCAGAGTACAACCGATCGAATTGCAAAGCGCAAAAGATGAGGCAACAAGTACAATATAAAAGTGCTAGGGTCATTGAGACGTTTTCATGATCCTTCTTGTGCGCCCTAAATGCAATTGGTTCACAAAGACGAACAAGCACAGATCAAGGACCCACGTATGTGATGTAATCCGCGCTTTCGCAAGCCTTGTACTCCTTGAGCAGTTCCTCGGCCGTAGCTCTAGCGTATGGACGTCAGAGACACGAACAAAAAAGATACACCACACCACAGCCTCACCTCGCATCGTCAAATTCTTCCAGCGAGTTTTCAAAAATCTTTTCCTTTTTGTACTGCTCCAAGAACGCGTTGCGCTTTCGGAGACGGTCAAACTGGTCTAGCATACGCTTGAACAGCTGTCGACGGCGGGAGATCAACCAGGGTCCCTCCCGCTGAGCGAAACAAGGAAAGACGTACGGAAGCGATGCTCGTGTGATTGGCGAGCATCAGACCGCTCACCCGATGGTTCGTAGTCACATACGGCGACCGACGGGTCAACGCGACTTGAATCGACGCCGGCCCCCACGGAATGAAATTGGCCAACTGTCGTTCTCGTATTCGGAGCAGCGATTGATGTACCTAAGGAACGCCAAACGTGCATCAGCGCCGGTCGGGGTGGGGAGAGAAACAGTCGCACGTCGGTCGGGTCGACGTCGCCCTGGATGATGTTGAGGATGGAGATGTAACACGCAGTTTTGCTCGGCGTCGTCGAGACCATGCGGTTTTTCGGTTGTAAAAGACGGCGCATGACGTCGAGGACGGTCGTGCGCCGGATGGGTTTCGCCTAGAAAAAACCAGCATCAACCCGAGGGGTCAGCACAAGGCATCGTGCCAACGTGTGCACACCGACCTTGTCGATTTGATCGCTGGTGAACGGCGTATAGGACGTCATCAAAAAGTGGCACCGAGGCGTCGGGATGAGCGACGCGATGATGCCCACGAGGTCGTTGTTCATGTACCCAGGATAGCGCAGCGTTTGCGTGCTCGCAGCCATCACCGTCGACACCTGCACGATGTCAGCCCTCTCCACGCCCGCCACAACGAGGGCACGCTCACGAGCTGATTCGTCTGATCAAACGTGGGCGTTTGTGTGTGCAGCCTATCCCCCGCTATCCGTGACAGCGCCCCATTGTCGAGCACGACGACCGAATCGGCGTGGTTCGTCAGCCGTTTGAGCGTGAGCACCGAGTTGTACGGCTGCACGACGACGTCGCCTTCGAGCGCATTGGGAAAGACGGAATACGTCTGTATCAACTTTTTCGGGAACTTGTCGTTCAACCGCTCGAGGACGAACGAACCAAAACCCGAGCCCGTTCCCCCGGCGATCGAGTGCATGAGCATGAATCCCTGTTCGAGGCGGTCAGCCATCGACCCCCGCGCGCACGCAAGACATGGGGATCGGAACGTGTGCGTACCTCGAGCGAATCGCTCCCTTCCGCCTCCCTATCAATCATCTCCATCACCTCTTCGTACAGCCTTTCCCCCGACGCATACCCATGCGCCCAATTATTCCCCGCCCCGCCACCGTCCTTGGACAAGAATATGTTCTCCGGATTATACAAATTCGCCCACGGCGAGGTCAAGATGTTATTGATCACCTGTAAACGTCAGCGTTCAACGCACAGTCCACGTCCTCCACGGGGAGACGCACTCGAGGCTCGAGATCGACGAGGATGGCACGCGGAATGTAGTGTTCGTCGTCGGCTTGGTAGAAAAACACGTCCTTGCGATCGCCGCCCTCGGTGGCCCACTCTTCGAGGATGCCCTCCTTGTTGATCCCGTGTTCAGCACAGAGACGTTGCCAGTACACGGCGCCCACTGGATCCGAGTCGTCGTATCGTTGTCAGTTTTTTCAACAACGGCACGCGCGAGAGGACAACGAGACGCACTTTGGTTTCCACATTGTCCGAGCTGGACTGTCACGATTTCGCGAGGCATGATGCACGCGTTCAGGCGTTTGTCTCTCTCGATGGTGTGGCGTCCAATTCAAGCCTCATATCAGACGCGTCGAGACGCGCGTCGCCGACTACGACAGCGGGGGTATAATTGCAACACAAGCAGAGGATGCAGATTAGAAAAACGTATCTACCCAAAGAAAAGAAGAAAAGCACAACAAGGTAGTATGTATGCGAGGCTTGAAATGTCCTATGCTACGAGGCCTTGAGCCTGTGTGAGTATGGATGCGAGGGGATTGCAGCGTGAAAGTGAAATGAACAGGCGTGAGTGAGCGTTGGCCGTCAGCCATGTATCTAGTGTACAACGCAAACAATCCCATGATTCCCAAAGAAAGCGTCTAGAGATAGGAACTCCCGATATAACGTGGGTGAGAACGAAGCCTAAGAAAACGATGCTTAACATCAGTGTAGGCCATATGAGGTAGCGCAAGAATGAGAGGTGAGAGAAAACATGCGTCCATTCGCAGAGCGAAACAAGACGGAGCAGCGTTATTTTGCGTTCAACCACCGGCCACCACGCCAGGTCCGTAATCGCGTTCATCGTCTCGCGCCGCGTCGTGGCAACCCTTTTATTCGTCTTCCACCCGCGCCCTCCGCGGGCGGTGGTGCAGATCCCATCGTAAATAGCGATCCTGCCGACGCCGCCGCAGTCGATGCCGCACCAAAGCCAGTGGCAGGGGGGGCAGCCGCATTGGCCCCGGCTCCAAATGTAAATGGTGTGCTCCCAGTCGTTGTAGACGGAAGTGTGGTGCTGCCAGTAGCAGGGGAAGCAGGTTGACTACCAGCTCCAAATCCGAACGGACTGGTTGCTGGCTGCGTCGTGGTGGGCGCCCCGAACCCGAACGTTGAGGGACGATTAAACGAGGGACTAGACGGCGCGGAAGCTACCCCAGGCTGACCAAAGGGACTCGCAGAAGCAGGCGCAGCACCAAACGAGAACGGTGACGCAGGAGCAGCACTTGGAGATGGTTGTGCAAATTGGAAGGAAGAAGACGTAGGCGCAGTCGTCGCCGGACTCTCTGGTGGTTTTTGACCAAATGCGAATCCGGTACCTGATTGCCCGAAACTACCAAAGGAGACTGAGATCGCGGGCTTGGCCTCTTTCTTGTCCTCTTTTGCAAATGGATTGACGGTCGTACCCGGGGCACCGAAGCTAAAGGGGGCCGTGGTCGTAGCTGGGCTCTGAGCGAACAGTGCGGATCCGCTCGGCGGGCCGAAGGTTCCGCTTGGCGTATTGAAAGAGAAGTTGAGTGTTGGTCGTTCTGGTGCTTTGCCGCTACCGTTAAGCACCATGTCCCTCGCCGGGCTCTCGTCCATGGTCACCTCTTGCACAGCTTTGGGAGGTGTGACAGGTCGAGCCGCCGCCGTCGTTGTTCCAAACGCAAAAGGTTTGGTGGTGACATCCGCCGAAGTTGTTCCGCCGGGGGTATTACTAAAGCTGAATGGAACTGGAGCAGCAGGAGGTGCCGTCGAGGCCGTCGAAGTGCCAAAGGCGAAGCCCGTTGTAGGCTTCTTCTCTACATTAGAAGTTACCCCGAAAGAATATGTTGTTGCAGGTTTCTCCTCCGTTGGAGCAGTACTGGGGCGCGGTCCGAATGAGAACGGAGTAGCAGGTGGTGGAGTGCCGAAAAGAGGTTTGGATGCTTCGGCTGCAGGCAGCGCCGTTGCTGAAGTAGGGGCTGGCGTTGACGGGGCAGCGGGGGTCGGCTGACCAAAGGTGAAGACACTCTTTGGTGCTTCGACGACAGGGGTAGGGGTAGCCGCAGCGGGGATTGGTTCTAGAGACGGAGCGCCAAATGTAAAAGGTGTACCACTGGACGGAGCCCCAGGCTTTGCGGGCTTTGTTGCCGGCGGCTGCTCGGCTGGTAGACTGGGAGTAGTGGCTATAACGGATGCAACCGGTTTCGCAGGTGCACCAAATGTGAAAGATGGGGCCAGAGATGGTGTAGTCGCCGTAGGCTTTTCGGCTTCCTTCGGTATTACAGGAGGTACGCCGAGGGTGGAAGAGGGGGCTGCCGAGTCGGGAGTAGGCGTAGGGAATGCAGATACGGGTCGCGACGGTGAGGTGAACAGTGATGGAGTCGCAGAAGCCGTCTTTGCCACACCTGGTTCCGGAACTTCGACGGGCTTTGGTTGTTCCATCGCAGGGGGAGTGAGCAACGAGGGTTGTGTCACAATAGCCGCAGGCTGCAAAAAGAGAGAGGAATTTTTGGTGAAGAAGTTGGGAATGCCTGAAGTCGTCGGTGCAGTGCTCGGTGCCGGTGTTGCTGTTGCCGGAAGAGTCAGAGCCTCTGGAACAATTTTTACAGTCTCGGGCGTAGGGGGGATGAGTGATATCGTGGGTGGAGCTGGAGCCGGGGTTGGAGGGACTGGGATTGGAGCCGTCTTTGCTATCATAGCTGCCGGAGGTGCTGGTGCCGGCGCTGGTACTGGTGCAGGTTTAGTGAGGGAGAATGGAAGCGAAGCAATCGGAGGTTCCTTTGCGTGCGCCAGGTCATGTGTGAACGTCGCCTACGAAATGTAAGTGAGATACTCATTTGGTCGATTCTACCACTCACCTCTTTACCAAAAGTAAAGCCCGCAGGGATCTCAAACACTGGTACTTTCTTAGCTGCTTCCTCCAGCACCGTCTGCTCTGCCAAACGAGACTCCTCCATATCTTCGTCTTCGTCCTCGAAGTCTGCGGAGAATGTCATACGTCGTGATACGGGGCGCTCTAGGTGATTTCGGCCAATCCTCGTACGACCGACTCGCAATGAAGAGCTTAGAGGCCCTTCACGAGACATTCTCGGCTCAAAGGCAGGAGGAGGCGGAGGAACCTTAAGCTCCTCCTCACGTTTCTTCTCCGCCTCTTCTGCCTCCGAGCGCTTCTTCTCCTCCTCGACTCTTTCATCTTCCATCGCCTCTGCTCTCTCCCTCACTTTCGCTTCCTCTTCCTCCTTTTTACGCCTTGCTAGCCACTTTTTCACGCCACCCTCTCCCGCGTACGGCTTCGTCATATTCACCGTCACTCTCCCTCTCTCCCTCTTCTTTCCTTTCCCTTTTTCCTTGCCTTTACTCTTCGTTCCGAGTCGAGGGTTGACTGGTCTGTCATCGGTCATTAGCGTAATATGCTTCTTTTCTTTTTGCAAGAACATATCCGGGACGGCGGTAGCGCCCTTCAATCGTGTAGGCAACAACGGAGTCTTGTATACCTCTAACTCATGTAAAGCTATTTCGGCTTTATTGACCGGCCATAGGTGTCCTGCTAGCGACAAGTCAAGTCATGGGAAATGGCTCAATCATGGAATAAACCTACGCGCAGACACGTCCGTCATGGATCCCGTTCCGAACAAAATAGAGCTCTGACGAGCCGGTGCGCGTACCTAGAACAGACCATGAGTGGCTTGTCCCTGTCCAGAAAAAGGCAAAGCATACATTGCGCTGAGAATCTATTAGAGTTCCCAGAGTCAGCTGCTTTGGGGGTTCTGCAGCATCCTGCTTCTGAATGCCAGCTGGAGGCTTTACAAACATGGGATTTGACATGAGAGCAGTGAGTGGAGGTGGTTCATCTGGACCACGCTCTCGACGTGGTGGGATGACAGGACCAAAGCCAACAACGGAGGGCTGAGGGGTAAGCGACGAGCGAAACCGGAGACGTCGTGGAGACATGGATACGTCCCGGCTGTTAGACGTGGACTGCCCTGCGTGATTTGACTCGGATTGGGGGTCCGTAATAGCAGAAGCGGTCAATGTACGAGAAGAGAAACTTGAACGGGAAGGCGGATCAAGGGACATCGTGCGCGTCACTCCCTCGGGTTTGAGGTGCGAGCTGCTGGGAAAAGGAGATGCGGTGCGTCGGTTTCGTGGCAGCCGATTCGAGGTCGATGGAATATGTAGCGTTTTCCGAGGGGACCTGGTGCTATCACGGACGGACCCAGACGTAGAGTGATCTGATATACGCGGTGGTTGGGTGAAGGCCGATCTGGGGGGATCGAGGTACGGGTGGGTGTCTCTGTCGGGGGAGCTGACTCTCATTTTCTTGGCTCTGCTCGGGACGCTCTCATCCTCTATGTGAGTGTCCTCCGATGCAACTGGGAGTCTTCTCCGCTTTCCTTTCACGTCCTCGAACTCATCCTCTGAACCCGTGAACCAGGCGAAGGGGGCGGTGACGATGTTTTTGATGGTGCCATAGAGGGAGTTGGAGCGAGCGAGAGGAGTAGTGTGGTTTTGATGGGTATACGTGCTCATCGCTGTCGTTGACGGCGAACAGGATGGTTGAGCGGACGTGGATGATGACGACGACGGTGGGTGGTGGTGGTGGTGGAGAACGAGGCCTCACAGGACGTTGCAAAAACAATTTGTCTTGGCTCTGGAGAAAACTAAAAATGGAAGTCAATTCTCACGAATACTGATCACCAGAAAGCGCAGCGTAGCGTGACTACTCATGGCGACTCGCAATGTCGCTGGTTTTGTCGCCAAAAGTGCCGTAGCGAGCTCAGCGGTGCGGCGTGCAGCTGTCAGGAGGACCCCCGGGATCCGGAATGTGGCAGACAGCGCGGTCGAACAACCACCGAACGTGAGTCTGCGATTTATGCGAGTGGTTGGAGCTTTTATACGTGTTCTCGCACAGGAAGGCTGGTTGTTCGTCGATTCTGTCTTTCCCATCAGACTGGGCATCTGGGAGTACGCTCCTCCTGATCGCGTCACTCCGCTGTCCCTGATTGCTGCCCTAGTGTCCGCCACTATATTGGGGTGTTTCGCGAAGAGTCACTGTTAGGGGAACTGGAATCCCGCCTTTCTGCCGTCAGAAAGCACGGGTTCAAGGTCCTCTCTCTTCATCCATACCAAAAGGATGGCGGCGTTTTTGTCAAATTCACCTACAGTACTAGTGACAAAGCGAGTGCACTCGACGACATTGAAGACGAACTGAGGGTGGAAGCCGACAAACATGCAATGCCCTCTTGGGCTGGGTTCGACTGGGGCAATGTCTGGCTCGTCAAGGGTCAGCCTTGGTTGGAGGTCCGTTTTCACACCCCACGGTAAAGCGCACTCATGACATACCATTAGGATATGAGCAGGTATCCCTCTCCTCTGATAAAAGTGGGGTTTGAAGGACCCGATATCCAAGAGGAAACACTCTATCAACTTTTCCGCGCAAGTTATCGTGTCGTTGCTTTGATAGGGGCCATACTCAGTCTTTCCACAGCCATACGGCCGTATACACGATCTGACTCCCCCGAAACCTGCCTTTGCTGGAACTCTTCGTTCTGCTGATGTGTCCTTTGTGCGCGTCCGCTCTGCTGCTATCGCACGCAATGCGCTTCATGGGTATCAATTCCCGAACAGCAATCAGCCGACTCGCCTGCAAATACTTTACCAGCGACCTCTCCAAGCTCACGCTATCCGCAATTGGCTGACCGGTCATCCAAGAATAGTCCTTCCTATTCTGTTCTTCTTACTGGGCACGTTGACATACACAGTGGGCATCAAATGCATACACGCGTCTCGGCCTTACTAACTGCGTGCAGATATTTGACCCTATCCGCGCACTCTTTATCGAAGGGAAGATGTTAAACTGGTTCGATTACAGAGGTCCGCCCACTCCTTGCTGATCAACGATCAGAAAGGCTAAACCTTCAAAAGAGTATGGGCTCTTCAAGTGGTTGCAAACTCATGCTCTTGATCGATTGTCTCTCCCATCCCCGCATGAAGATGCTCCGGTAACGGATCTGAGTGGATGGAAGGAACGCAGAGATGCAGAAAATGCTTTGAGGGGTTATCTTAGTGACCCTCCATGTACGTTCGTTCACTCTTACACACGCCTCACTCACAAGGTTCGTAGTAACCGTTGCATTCGTTCATGGCCCCCAGGGTAGCGGGAAATCGCACTTGGTGTCCGCCATATTGCAGGAAGGTGGCCGGTAAGTAGGCTTCCTGGCTGATTGTGGAACTCTTGGGACGCGTTATCCACAGGAAAACTCTGGTCATCGATTGTGCAGAGCTCAACAAAGCCACCTCTGATACCAGACTCATAGACGCTCTAGCCCGACAGACAGGTTATAGACCCGTCTTCACCTTCTTTAATTCTCTTACCAACATAATTGATATCGCGAGCGTGGGTGTCATTGGTCAAAAAGGTCAGTCGCACCCCTGCTCCTACAATCGCCACTTCATTTACTCTGTACATATATGTAGCCGGTCTGAGCAACACCCTCCCGGACCAGTTGAAACAGATCCTCGACGTAGCCGGATCAGCTCTTATCAGTGTAAACCGATCGCTGCGCAGAGCGACCAAGAGAAAGTTCAAAGCTCAGCGTGAAGCAGAAGCCCGTAAGATCGAGGAAGTGCGCCGAGCAAAGCGTATTCGCGAGGGTACCTGGCACGATGGAAGAATAGACTGCGTTGCCGGGAACGGTATCATGTCCGAGCTTGGCGTCGGTGATGAAGCCTTTAGCTTAGACGATAGTACCGTTGGAGCGGATTGGGAGGATGAAGCTTTCATGATGGAGGAACTCAAAAAGGAGAAAGAAGCGGAAGACGAGCTTACACGGAAGGAGAGGACTGCAGAGGAAGATGAAGCCATTGCAGCGCTTCCAGTCGTGGTCATCAAGAATTATGGTGCGCGCGGTAGTGCTTACCGGGAAGAACTGCAGAAAGTACTCAGTCAGTGGGCTGCAACCCTGGTCGAGAACAAGGTAGGCAATTGTATCGTGACGTCTCTTGAGGCTTACCAATGTACTTTAGATTGCGCATGTTGTCATTGTTAGCGATAACAGAGAGAATGCGAAGTTAATCACGCGCGGTACGAGTTGATCCATCGTGAGTAGCCGAAGGCTCACCCGTCGTTCTCACTGTTAGCTCTTCCATCAAAGTCTCTACACTTTATACCTCTGTATGATGCAGACACCGGCAGCACCTTGGCGTTCGTAAAACAACGTCTACGTGATGCCGGAATGACTGCTGAGCTAACCAAGCCGGAGATATCTAGTATCGAATGCCTCGGTGGTCGAGCGAGCGATCTTGAGATGGTCAGCAGACCAAATCTTGCCGTTAATCGGGTGTATTAATCATGATATGTAGTTGATCCACAAAGTCCGTAACGGTCAAGTCATCCAGGATGCGGTCGAGGATATCATATCTCGCAGCATTGGCGAACTCCGGAAGAATGCCTTTGGGGAAGACATCGAGGATGCGAAATCTTTGTCCTGGACACGCGAGCAGGCTTGGACCGTGCTCAAGCAGCTTGCACAGAAAGCAGAGGTGAGGCTTTCTGCTACGTCGTCCTTGCGAGCCCTCACCAATATTCCGCGTAGCTTTCCTATTACGATGTGTTGGCAAACTTTCCGTTCAAGGGAGACGAGCTCGCTTTGCGTTCTATGGAGCATGCCGAGTTGATCTCTATCGGAACTTTGAATGGTGGGCTTTATTCATTGAGATGATGTGACAAAGGACCTCGTGAACGTTTGTCATCAGGCCGACCGTCCACCATACGACCAGGAAAACCCGTGTTTAAATATGTCTTTGAAAGACTTGTGAATGGTGGGTGTCTGCATTGGTCTGGATCAGGACCACATCGCCAACTCTATCACAGACCCCATCTTCGGAGCTACGCAAGATATGGCGATGAACGACAAACTGATCGCTGGCGCGGACAATACCATCAAATCTTGCGAAGCCGAGCTTGCTACGTTACAAGAAATCACTGGTCCCGAGCGGTTCTTCCATTTTCTGTGGCAGAGCAGGCGAACAGCAACGGAGAGGCGCAGGTACTTGACGAAGAAGATGTACGAGGCACAGGTGAGGATCCAGACATTGGAGAAGCAGAATCTGGACTTGAAGAGGACATTGGCGAAGGGGACCTGATTCGCGTCGATCATATATTACACTAGATCTTATCATGTATCGCACACCGCTCTGGAATATAACACACACAAACAATTCCCTTGACTGCAAACGATGGCGAGCATGGATGGACAAGGACATCTTTTGTCGTTCAAGGTGATGCGGGTATCCGTGCGTGGTCGTTTCCGACTCTCTGAGCGCCTCGAATGACGACCGTACACAGCGACCCGGACTCGCGACTGCCTGGGAGCCCTTTTACTCGAGTTCGTCCTCCTTCTCCGCCCACTCCACCGCGTACATTCTCTCTCTCCAAGGCACGTCCCCACTCCCCGGTCACCCAAAGACCCTACGCGACCTCACACACGTCTCCGAATTCCTCACCCTCCCCGCCGCTTTCGGCGCTATCCAGCTCGGCGAAACATTCTCCTGTTGCTTCTCCGTCAACAACGAAACTCACGCAGCCGTCGATGGCGTCCACGCCTGCCTCGAGATCCAGACAGCCAACTCCAAGTCGTTCTTATGCGAGTTCGGCGGCGCGGGGTGTACCCTAGCAGCGGGGGACAGCCTGGAGGACGTCGTGCATCACGAGGTGAAGGAGCTCGGCCAGCACGTCTTGGCATGTACTGTCACGTATCGGCTTCCACCTGGGTATCCTTATGCTCCCGGACCCGTGGAGGGCTCGGACGACCCGAGCTTGCAGAGCTTTCGGAAATTCTACAAGTTTTCGGTGCGCCTTTTGCTTAGCGCGTGTCTGCTCAGGATCTGACGACGATGCGATAGGTCACCAATCCTTTGTCCGTCAAGACCAAGGTCCACGCCGCGAAATCTCCTTCTACCCTCCTTGACCCGCTCGAACGCGAAAAAGTATTCCTCGAAGTCCACGTTCAGAACATGACACAGGAAACCATGTGGTTTGATCGAATGGAGTTCGACTGTGCGGAGGGCTGGCAAGCGTTGGACGCGAACCGCCTTCCTAGTCCCGACGACGACGACGACATGCAAACTCTGCAACTCTTATTCTCCGGTTCAATGGCGCTCATGCAGCCCCAGGCCGTCCGACAGTACATATACATCCTCTCCCCCACTAGCATATCGACATTTCCGGTAACACATCCTCCGGGGTCAGTGATTCCCCTCGGCCGACTCGACATTTCATGGCGTTCCAAATCTGGTGAGCCCGGTCGTCTCCTGACTTCTGTGAGTGTCGTTTTCCCCAGCTATCGCTGCCACACGCCTGAATGGATGCTCATACACGTCTCGGCATGCATACAGATGCTCTCGCGCAGAATTCCGAGCCTACTACAGCCACCTTCGCAGCCCGCCAGCGCCATCCCACCCTACCTCCAACGCACACAAGGGGCCCCCTCCAGCCCATCCCGACCCCGCTCTCCCCAGCTCCCAGCTTCCCGACCCAGCTCACCGCCCCCAGGCTCAATCAGATCCAGCTCCCCCTTCCGTTCGCGACCCCAATCAGGAACGCCAGTGCCCGTCCCGCGCTCTCTGTCCCCCGCACCCTCTGTCACGTCCCTGGCCTCGGGCACACACCCACAACCGCTGATCATCCCAGATCCCCTGTCAGATCTGGACGTCGACCTCGTCGTCGTGCGACGTACCGGCGACGCAGTCCGGGTCGGGAAACCCTTTACGCTCGGTTTCAGGCTGAGCGTCGTAGCCACGATTCCGCGAGGTCGCCGTCGGCGGGTTCGCTTCGTCGTGCAACATCTCATGCCTCGGCGGGCCACAGCTCACGCTCAGAGCGCCTCGGAGACCCCCATGGCTAGCAGTCCGACGCCCTCCCAATATGTGTCGACCCCAACGACCCCGACGCAGGCGCCGGTCATTATCAGGGGCGAACCAGCGCTCGTGTCGTCGCCTCGGAAAATGGTCGCTACCGGCGCCGACCCATTGTCATCTCTACCACCACCCTATTTCGAGACGCTCGACGACACGCGAAACGCAAAAATGCGTGGATGCTCGTTCCTCGGTCCATCCGCAATCCCGCTAGACCCCATCGATCTCACATCACAGGACGTCGCACCTGGCGAGTTGCCTCGCGTCGAAGCAAGTCAAACGTTTGAACTCACCTTCCTTTCACTTCGCACCGGTTTCGTCTGCGCAGGCGGACTGCGACTCATCCTCATCGGTGACCATCTCTCAGACGCGGACGTTGAACCAGATACAACTGTTTCTGCCAAGGAACCACGCACGTTGAAGGAATTGGACGTCATCGCAGAGGTATGGATCCAGCCGTAAAATACGCTATCGCCTGTTCTACGAGAATACTTTGCTGTTGTGCGTCATCCATCGTCTTGATTCGTCCCGGGGAAATACGGGGTCTACCGATCATGCACCGACCCATGGGTGACTGACCAGTTGTTGGACGGAGACGAGGGCGTGGTAGCGCACGTCCGGGTTTGGGTGTGTCATGAGTTCCATCGCGCGTGCTTTAGCACCCAGGTCTGTGATAACTCTAGAGACGCAATGTAGGTCTGGTAAGGCCGATGTAGAAGGCCCCGACTTACTTCTTCCCTCGCTCGTAGTGCTTGACGTACTGTCCAAGGTCGTGCACTGCGACGGCAAGTACGAGCGGGTCCTCCGTGCTCAATAGGCGGATAAGGATCCTAGAGAGATAGATTACGACCCAATCATGCGCCAAAGAACAGCACCCACTTGAGCTGCTCATAGTCTTTCTCGTTCAGCTTGGACGCATTTTCCCGCCAAAACTCGTCCGACTCGTGCACAGGCGTCCAGGACAGATGTCCAGACGCCAGCTCAGAAACGTACTCGTCATAAGTCCTTGCATCGACGTCAACACACCAAGCGATCGTGTTTCACCAAGTCACTCACGTCAAGCTCTCAAAGTTGCGTTCTAGCTCATCCCGAACAAACTGAACATCTTCAAGAATGTCCTCGTCAGAAAATTTACGCGCGGAGAGGTTCTTTGAGAACGGAAGTAGCTGCGCGACGAGCATGGCTGCCAAATTGGCAGAAGGCGCTTTCGTTATCAGGTTCTAGCAACAGAGAAGATGAGCGAGCAACGCAAGTAGAAGGAACGACGCATACGCGGAACGTGGCGACGATCACACGGATGACCTTCTCTTTAGCTGCCGCCTGAGCAACCGAAATTAGGAGGGGTACGATGTCGAATTTCCTGTGCGATGCTCAGTGATCATTGCCGTCGTATAGAAACACACCACTCACTTGTTGATCTGCGCAGCGAGGTCTTGTTCAAACGTCAAGAGCCACAGGCAGAATATGACTTGGTAGTTCATCTGAGGGGTGGGTTTATGACGAAGAATTTCCACTAACCTGAGCGAGAAAAATGGGAATCTGATGCATAACACACAAAAGTGGGACATACCCAGCAATGATACCGGGAATACCCCAGACTGCTCTACGACAATCTGGGCGAGCCAACAATGCTTCGAGGCATTGCACTGCCACGTCGCGCTTGTTTGATGATTGGCCCTGAATGAGGGATGCGAGGACCTTCAAGAAAGGTTGGAGATGTTGATGTTGAAGCGATGTAGACTCGGAGCTGAGGAGTATAGTAAGGATCTGAGCAGACTTGAGCTGTACGAATTCGTCTTGAGCCTCCAGCGTCCTGGATGTCACATGAAGATCTTTCCATCGCGCACAGCGAGGAGGAGCTACCTTAGGAGCGGCGAGTAGGGCAGGTCGGGATCCGATTGCGCAGCCCTCGTGAAGAGCGGGATCCGTTCATCGTGATCTATTCACTCGCGTCATCAATCTGGTATCGTCTAAGAGCGTGCAGCGCACCCAAGAGCGCGTCGGCGATCAAGACAAGGAGACACTGCATGGTGTCGACTCTCTGAAGCTTCTTGAGCAAGCGGAGATAGAGGAGCGCGTATATCTGTCCGTCTGAGACGAGGATGGACTCCGTCTTTGCCCTGGGCTGTCTGTCTACCTTTTTGATGAGGGCAAGCTCCTCTGAGGTGACAAGATCAGCGCGCTGGTATCCCTATCGGAGGTGTCAGCGATGAAGAACAGGTCGAGGCCACGCGCACCTCCCAAGGGACGGGTTTCGACCTGATCTTTGCCGAGCTCTCGTCGAGGTAGGCATTGGAGACGAGCGAGACCGACATGGCGTCTTTGCAAGCCGATCACGCCCAAACCGCACCGTGTCATAGATATACTTTTCTCACGCCTACTTGCCATGAACGTCGCTCGACCACTCTGCAGACGCGCCTTCGCGACGGAGGCAACGTCGCGTCGTCCAACCTTGCACACCGCCGTCATCCTCAACAGGTCACCCATCCTCACACGCACGCCCACGCCCTTTGAAAAAGCCTTTTATGCATACCAGGCACGCATACACCGCGCCTTGCGCAACCCCTTCCCAACCGAGTTTTACTTCAAGCAAGGCTCGCCCCTCGAGACCCGGTTCAACATCGAGGAGAGAAGACGCGAGCGCCAGGCATTCGGTGCCCCGTTTGGCATGGACCCTTCCGAGGAACGGAACGAGGCGACCGAACTCATGGAAATCGCCATGAAGGACGAAGTCGACGAGTCCGTGCCGCGCGTTCACCAGGCAGACGAAACCAACGATCCCAAGAACCTCAACAGGAGAGGTCAGCGGAACCTCTATCTCTTGCTCAAGACACGAGAGAATGGAAAGGACGTCTGGCGGTTCCCACAAGGAAACGTAGAAGCGGGCGAAATTTTGCATGTGGTGAGTGTCACTGGTGTCATTGGTCGACTGCGTTCGAACGAGTTTCCTAGGCTGCACATCGAAGACTTGACGCAGAATGCGGACGACATATGGACACCTGGATAGTCAGCCGGAACCCAATAGGCGTTTACCACCCTCCCAACCAAAACGCTCAAGACGTGAGTTTCACCTTTATTACCACAAACCCACATACCGAATGTTCCACAGGACGTCGTCTTCTTCTACAAAGCCCATATTCTCGCAGGACAAGTTCGTCCCGATTCGGATCGATACCAAGACTTTGCGTGGTTAACCAAAGGTGAAATCAGCAAGCGGACAGACGAGTATTATTGGCTGGGTATAAAAGACATGCTATCAGACTTTTAATGTATCTTCCATCTTATTCCACTCTAAATCACTACAGTCACGAGTCCACTTTAGAGCGTTTGGGACCGACAGGTTTCGGTCCTACTCAAGTTCGTTGTAAGATTGCATTCGGAACGGTCAAGAAAAACGCTTGAACATCGACCATGCAACAGATTTTTCTTCAGCCAGGATCCTCCGGTCTCTTTCTTGGTGCACGCAAAGTCAAAATGCAGCATATGGCAGATGACAACATACGTCACATGAGGGTGTCTATACTACACTAATCTGTCACCGGTGAGTGACAAGTTCTCTTTGCTTCCGTCTCTTCATGAATCTGCGGTTTGTGGTGAGCGTAGTTCAAGCATGACAACCGTCTCTCTACCATATCATGTGTCTGATCTGTTAATCTGACCATTTCGTGTTCGATCCTGTCCTCGTCGCTGTTCCCATCCTGGAGTGCGAATCAGCGGCAGGGTGGGCAGGCGCAGGGAGGGGTGTTTAATCCAACTTTTGATCGACTCGGCAGAGATCATGTTGAGTACTTCCGAGTCCCTACCGTACCTTTCTGCTGCTGTGGTATCGACATATAGTGAATCAAGGTGCCCGCTGACGGCAACGAGGAGGAACAGCATGCAAATGAGGGAAAATATAAGTAGAGGCAATGGCGTTAGTGTTCTTTGGCAACGTCAGAAGCCAAGGCAGGATATGGTTGACATAACATTCAGGAGGTCCTCGCAGCAGGTAGATCGGGTCAATTACAGCCTGCAGAATGAATGACAGAAGGTACAAGATGCGATATATCCTGACGCAGTACGTTCCTGATGTCCGGGCAGATAATTGTCCGAGTAACAGCAGGAGGCCGTATATGCATGCCATCGTGGTACCATAGATGGCGAGGTGCGGTGGGGTGATACGACTCGGACCATGGCGTGAAGAAGAAGTATGAAGGACAGGTGTACCAGGTAAGCTTATAGGTGTTTGCCATGTGCTGAGCTGCGAAAGGGTTGCAGTTGAGCGATGGGGAAGTCAGAGATGATACTGATAGAGGGGGTTATACCATATGTGTCGGTTGTATTGCTTGCTCAGCGCTCAGCGCTCGGCCTTCAGTCTGAGTGACATTTCTTCACGTATGCCTCCTTTTTTCATGTCCTTTCTGATGTCACATCCTTCTTACCCAAACCCACATAGGAATGCACTTTGCCCTTTTGTCATGGTCTGGCTTCCGACAGTGGTGAACTCCACTTCAGAGCTCTTCCTGCCCTTATCCTCTACCCCATGATGCCTCGGTTCATCATCAGCATCCGAGAACTGTATGACCGTGACCTCCATAACCGCTGGCAAGGGATTGATACTGGATTTGGTGTGTTGTCGCAACCCGCCCATGATGAAAACACGGCCGTGTCTACAATCGCATTTGCAGAGGCCATCCCGGGTCAGGAACAGGGTCAGGTGGCGGAGGGTGCCAAGGATGACTCACCGCGGATTCAACTCGAAGTGTTGGGAGACGGCACATGTCAGGTTTGAGCATGCGCACTTTGCTAGGAGGAGTGATGGCACTTTGAATGGCGACTCGAACATCTATTTTAGCTATATGGTGGTTTCTTGAGTTTCGTGCACAGATGTAAATATCGTCCTGTGCAAACTTTCTTGACGTCGTTGCAGTTTGGTCCCTCGCTGCGAACTTTTCAAGTTCACAGGACGGGGATGAAGCGGAAAAGCAGCGTCCTGTTCTTATTCCTCGGAAGCTCCTGTAGCGCATGTGATAAAGCCAAGGTCAGCAAGAAACGGGTGAGCATCACGGTCGTACGTTGTATTAGCAGGGACCAAGATTTCCAAGGGCTGCCCTGTTTCCGTCGCTCACGGCACCACCGCATGGGCCCATACACGTTTCGGTCAAATGGATGGTGACACGACACCGTGTGCCATGAAGGTGGATCAGGTGCCAGCTCGACCCACTGACTTCAAGCGTCTTGTTGGTAGTGAGTGTTCGCATTTCCTATATACCGAAGTTCGACTTGATCATTGACATAATAGACACAACGAAAATGGTAGAAGGGGGAGTATACGAGCCCTGCATCGATTTCGACTCTGACATGAGGATGCTTCTGTGCAAATGGGAAAACAGAAACTTTTGAATAAATAAATATCAAACCCGAGTTAACATCTCACTCCAAATACCCTCATGGTCTCTCATACTTGCTCTTGTTCTCTGGATACAACTAGCGGCTATTCGTAAACCTAACGCAATCGGACCACAGCAGGGACATACCTTTCCAGGGTTGAACAAGTTCAGCGGATCAATCGCTCGTTTCACCGTCTTCATAAGCTCTACCGTATCCTCTCCAAGTTCCTCGACGAGGTACTCTGTCTTTCCAATCCCGACGCCATGTTCGCCCGTACCTGACACGTCCAAGACAATCAGATACACATTTGACGAGAAAGCGCTCGGGAGAGAGGACACACAAGTGCCATCCATGGCAATCGCGCGACGGATGAGTCTGTGGACAGCTTCGCCAACGGATTGGAGTTCTTGATTGTCACGGAAGAGGATGAGTCCGTGGAAGTTCCCTGATATTCATTCCGCGTAATGCAATGTATGGTTACATTCTGCAGGAGAAACGTACCATCTCCGACGTGTCCGACGATGGTAGATTTAAGCCCGGACTTGGCTAGGTCTGCTTTCGTCTCGTAAACAAGCTGAGGAAGCTTGGATACTGGAACGCTATGGCATTTCATCAGCAATTGCCTCCCGGTGGCGAAGGATGAAAAAGATCATCACCACACATCCGTCGTCCAACACTTCATCCCGGGATGGGACGCCAAAGTAGATGTAAACGCGTACTTTCTGTTATCCCAGATATCGTCTGCTTCCTCGTCCGTTGCTGCAAACTCGAAGCAGGTACTACCATGACTCCGAACGATCTTTTGCACGATGCGGGAGGTTTCGGCAATACATTCCGGCGAACCTTGAAGTTTGAAGAAAAGGGTGTCTTGGACAGGATAGGGTTTCTCGACGATACCGGCTGTGTTAATGGCGGACATCACTGCGGAGCCCATTTGTCAGATGAACACTGTTGGGCAATGGTACCAAAACAGACTATGATCGTCAAGAAGCTCTATACATTCTGAATGGATTGTTAGCATGACTGTGTACACGACGTAGAAGGATACGAACGTATGTGAGGGCCACAAGGTGTATTGAGAATTTCCTGAACGGCGCCAACGGCCATCTTGACATCCGGAAACTGTGCCATCGCGACTTTCGTCGGAACTCGAGGCGCGAGGCGAAGTGTAGCTATCCTTGATTCAGTAAGGTATACACCAGGAGGATAAAAGATGTACCCTCGGTTACAATGCCCAAAGTACCCTCTGCTCCGATGAATAGCTTGGTGGTATCAAACCCAGCGGACGACTTGCGAGCCCTTTGACGCGTCTTGATAACCTTACCAGACGGAAGTACGACTGTCTGGTGGTCATCTCGTGGTGTGACTGAATGCAGAACAATACCAGAATCGACACTTACGACATTTAGGAACCATTCCGCTTTTGCAGTACCATATCTAACGGCGTTCGCTATAGATAATTGGCATCACAACGGTAAGAAGAGTTATGGTGAAAACTTACTGCCAGAGCACCCTGTTCCGATCATCCCGCCAATCGTCTTCCACGACTATCACGACTGATGTTGACTCCCGAAGAAGAAAGACTTACAGCACCTGGACCTGGGTCAAGCTAGGTAAATGATGTCAAACGTTGCTGGTCCGACGTTCGGAATAGGCTCACTGGAAAGAAAAGAGGTATGCCTTTCTCCTTGAGAACACGATTGATGTCCTCCCACTGAGCGCCAGCTTGGCACCGAAGGTCACCGTCGGCCTCTGTGGAAAAGGAGGTACGTGAATAGTTTAGGTTTATGGTGAGGTAGTACGTACCGTTGATTTCCAAGATTTGGTCCATGGCAGACATGTCGATGCATATACTCCCTGAGGGATACTACGTGCGTGTCCATCAAGAGATCCGGAAAAACACCATCAAGGCAAGCGTACTCACCCCACTGAAATGGCCCTCCAAGCTCGTCGCCCCACTATAGGGAACGAGAGGGACCCTGTACTTGCGAGATATACCGACGACCTTGACGACATCCTCCGTGGATTTGACCTGGACGATGACGGAGTGGGGTAAACTGGGGTGGTGCGAATTTTCGGAAGAGCCATAGAGTTCGAGGGAGTCATTGTTGGTCTGCACACGGTGTTGGCCGGGAAGAGCGAGTCTGAGCTCTTTGATCGCATCTTCGATGTCCTGGTGCCCGCCATACGAGGATGCGAGGGAGATGGGGGTATCAGGGAACGAAAGCCCAGCTTCAGAATTAGAGGGTGAATCGACAGCATTGTTTTGGTGGTGAACACGGTGTCGACTGGAGTAGTCAGATCCAAGATAGTTGGTGCTGTGTGCTGCGCCCAGTGTGAGGGGGCTGAGCTCATCAAATGTGCCGTTCCGCAGAGCGTACAGACCGAACCCAAGCGTACTGAATGTCAGAAGGGCTCCTGCGACGAACTTGCCTACATGAATCGCGTCTTGGTGTTGGGGCAGTCTGGGGTGGAAAGTTGTGTGGTGTCTGACTTGGAGTGCAGTCGGTAGACGGCCTGACAGATGGGATACCCTGCCCACACGGACACATATTGAGAGGTGCATAGACCTTGTTGGGATCATGACTGAGCTCACTCGTCTTGGCGTGTGACGGTCGACCTCGCACTGGCACTCCAAGCCGTGTGGGGTTACATAAAGTTTGTCACTCGGCTAGCACAGTCGACGAGTCTAAGACTCCCTGGCTCACATTCATACTCTCGTCGCTCTCCACTTACAACCAGCCTTCAGTACGACAAGGAACATTCAATGGCCCATCACTTCTTTCAACTGTCCATGACCCCCGGACATCGGTGTTATGCAGTATGCACGAGCAATTTTGTCAGTCTGCGGAGATTCAGATTTCCGTCCCAAACCAGGCTACTTGTAAGTTGTGACGATTGCCAGTGGGATTCAATGTGAGGCACTGCCTGCAGGACACAATTGCATTCAGCGAACCTCCGTCGCAAGTTTCATGAGCGTTGGGGACTTCAGATCTAGCCTCTGGGTCTTCCGCCGACCGCGTCCTCGGCGTCTCCAACATCTACAGCAGGCACAAGTCTGCAAGCACAGTAATTTACCGACACCCAACAAGCATCCGCCCACGGAACCAAGTGGAATGAGGGAGACGCGTATGTCCCGCCTCTCCCGAGCCATTCACCCCCTATTCTCACGCACACTGGTTTTAACGATACTCTGACTGTTGAAATCCCGTTCTGGCAGTCGCAGCCTCCCGCTGGAGGACGGAGAGCTCGTAGAGCTCGTAGAACCAGTCCGTTCACTCCTTGGTGCGAGTAAAAAGGAGGGACGCAAGAGACGGCAGAAAACTGGCGGACGAGCACGCGCGATACGGAGACAAGCAAAAGGCTGTGAGCCGGGAGACAATACACAGATGGAAGTTGATCCTAGTGTAAGGCCGTTCGTTGCCTTGACAGTGTCTCATCCTGACCTGGACTTTTTCGGATCGACGTCGCACTGGACCCTTTCTAGTGAAGCGAATACGTCAGGCACCTAACTTGGACCTCACGATGTTGTCCTGATTCCTGGATCCAGCCTATCCGTCTTACCTTCGTGTTAACTTGTTGAAGCCGCACAAGCGTGCACGGGAACTCCTAGACAATGTTTGGCTACTCGACGTTGCGACAAGCCTCTGACGAAACACGGTCTAGATCACTGTTGGTGTGGAAACAATGGCCCAGGTCTCCCCATCAGCTTCCGCAGTTTCTCCCGTTATCGTGAGTTCATTGACATCGTCAATAGACGGCGGGCAGTGTGGATTTCGTCACCCCTCAATTTTTGAATACCGGTTCATTACTCAGGCTTCTACGTGTAGGTGCCATTGGCATTTACTATGAATTACTTCGGCTTAAAGACGACATGAGTGGTCGATTGGAATTGGAGAGACATCAATGGACAGGGTTGTAATATGATGCCACTTGTAAGTAGATTCAGTGCGGTCGGAGGGGTGGCACTAATTAGGGCCGGTGATTTCCGAATCATTGATAAACATACCCTTTTTGACGTGTCTCGTCATTACAGTCCCGGAGCTGACGGAACGGTGGAATTATCGCAGTGATAATACCTTTGACACAGCTTCAAGATTTTCTTTCTTTTACTTGCCACCCTTGTGACGGGAACATGATGAAAACACGATTCCGAATGAGAACCAATTTTAACCGCAGTTTCATTCTGCGCTGCCAGTGCGCACATGACAGATGGAATTACGCACTTGGTGTCATTACGTGCTGCCATCATCATGTAATTGTCGAATGCCGACATCGGACGCCACCAGAAGATATAACCACCACCCGTGGGGACTGTGCAGCCAGACTGCCGCTGATCTTCCCGTTCTCGACTCTCAATCCGTCGTGCAAGCAAACTCAAAAATTGCCAATTATCCCTACACCCATCATGTCTTCCGAGTTACAGTCTGCGTTGATGTCTCTCCGGATGAACAACTATATAACCCGTGCGGTCATGTTTGATTAACGGTCAATCTTATAGGCTAACTTGGACATCCACAGTTATTATCATCACTGCTGTCGTATATGATTATGGTAAGCAATGCCTCTTGCATACTGTTCTGCCTCAACTGAAATAGCTACTGGCATCCTACTACAGTACTTACTTTTCCGAGAGAAGCATGTTGTTTTGCTTCACCCATTTAATTTTTTGGCTGACTATGTTTACAGGTAACCTATGTTTGGGTAAAGATATAACAAATACCAAGCTATTATCAGATATCTTATAATGCAGCAGCAGAGACCATGGTCCTGGATCTCTACAATGTTTGTTCTGGTAGGTAAACCTTCTGGGTTGTCTCACTATGTTCTAAATTGGTATTCCTGTAGGTTCGCTATGTTGGTCTCTGTTGGACCATGTAAGTCTATTATGCACCTCAAATTACACAGCTGACAATAAATATCTACTCAAGTATTAGTGCCCTCAGTGTGTTCAGAGTTAAATTGAAGATAAATCAAGCTTATTAGATGTGTTCACAGATGGAAGTTCATTTGTTCCTGGGCCTGAAAAAGTGAGTTTTCTACTTTATATTCTTTCTGCCATTGATAAATGTATTTTGATAGATGTATGTGTCTAAAGTCTGATTGCCTGTCATATTGATAACAATTCCACAGCTGTAAGTATACCAACTCACTGTCCCTCACAATCTCATTGAAATGTGGGTGCTTCAAAGGTAATGCAATCTTCCTGGTGGCTATCTGGGAATTTCCAATATTTCTTGCTGCTGCTGATTGTGAGTTTCTATATTCTATGACTATCCCCTAACCACGCCTTTTAATTATAGTGGTGATGATCATGCGGGTATATGCAATGTGGAGCCAATCAAAATGGATCCTTTATATCCTCCTCCTCATTTATATACCACAAATGATCTCCATCCTTATCATCCAAGGTATCTATGACAATCCCAATACCTACCTCTCATGTATGTCTCAAAACAATCTGGTGCACAGCTGGCTATTTATTTCATTTTTTCCAGTCACTGTTATCCAACTGGATGGTTTCTCCTTTTGTAATTCTTCCTCTACTGCCCCATCTTTGCTGGACATCTATGATTTAACCCCAAGATTTGTTCTTGGTCTTATTCTTTTGGTTCTTGGTCTTGTTCAAACCTCAAAACAGGCACTTCAGATGTACAGAGCAACCAAGCAATGGCAGCCCAACAGGTACATGAAAAAACTTGTACAAGATGGAATTGTCTATTTTTCCATGTATGTCACTTTTGTTTGCACACATTAACATCGTGTTCCTTCACTCATCTTGATTGACCTAACATACAGAAATGCACTTTACAACTTCATTCTGGTCTGGCTCTATACAGACCCCACTATAGACAATATTTTATTGCTATTCCTCACCTCATTTTCTTATGTCACACTATTCCCCATGATGCCTCGGTTCATCATCAGTATCCGGGAGCTATATGATCATGACCACCGTGGTCGCTTGCAGGGGATTGACACCGGATTCGGCGTGTCGTCACAACCTGTTGATAGCGAAAACACGGCTGTGTCAACAATTGCATTTGCGGATGTCGCCGGAGGTCAGGAGCAAGGTCAGGCGGCGGAGGGTGACAAGGGTGACTCAGCAGGAAATCAGCTTGGCGTGCACGTTGGGTCTGAGAGCGGGGAATTTGCGTAGGTGCTGGGAAGGATGGGGGTGCTTTGAATGGCAATTCGAATATCCATTTTACCTATGCACGCTTTATCTCTCAAGTTTCGTGCACAAATGAAGAATTGTCTCGAGTGAGCTCTCTTGGGAGCCAGTGTGATTCAGTTCAGTATTGCAAACATTGTCAGAAGGAATATGACATGGGTAAAGTAGAAGATCAGAGGCCCAGCGTATGAGACAAAATCAAAGTCAACGAGGAAATGTGCCAGTGTCATGATAGCATGTGGTAAAGCAGGGGAACAGGGCGTTGAGAAGCTTCTCCTACCATGCACGGCAGTGGGATTGTAGCGTCCAATTACACCCTGGCTCAACCCAGGCAGAATTGTAACGCAGACGAAGAAACGTTGATCGGAATATGGTAACGAACCGAGGCCGATTCGGACGTCCTGTGTGCGACGGTTAGGGACAACGTACTTGGATCAATCGCGTAGGAATATTACCTGCCTTCCACCTAGGACATTAGTACTGAGAAAGTCGAGACAGTCTCGCAAACAACGTCTAATCCACTAACAACTGTTGATCGAGATCCACATGTCGCAAAGGTCAAAGCTTTACGTTTTCCGGATGCGGTCGATTCTGCAGGCATATGACGCCACTTCCGACTGGGCGTCATAGTAGTCTGAGTGAGCACGCAGATACAGAGGAGATATAGCGTATCGAGCCAAGAAAGTCAAATGCTAAATCCGCATCGTCATTCTTCGAATGCTTGAATATTATGGAGATGGTGGGCGTCACTTGAAGGGCCGTGGAAGTGGGAGAGGACGAAACGTCCATAAGAGGATATTTGTACTGAAATGTTATCAAATAGTCGATTGGTCCTAAAGTGTGTCAATTCGCTTTGAGTGCGGGTAGACGAGGAGCAGCAACGTCTGGAATCTGGATGTCGCGACAGGGTGGAAAGTTGAAGCCTTTAAAGGTCTGTCTCACTCCGCATCCATTCACAGTGACCTGACCGTCGATTGCATCCGTAGGCTGCTAAGAAAGAGAAAAAGGAATTGGACGAGGATGACAAGGCCCTCAAGGAAAAGCAGAAGGCAGATGAGGCTGCTCTGAAGGCTGCAAGGGATAAAGGTACTGACAACCCAGCTGTGAAGACTAGGACCTTTCTCATTGCTATTTCTCTTGGGGTTATGATGAAAACACAGCTGCCAAAGGTACGGACAAATCTCATCGCTATGCTCCCGCGACGCTGAATAGTATCGATTCGCTTGTCAGGTGGTGCACCTGGCGGTGGAATCAAAAAGTATGTCGAATCCCATTGGTGGTTGGTTGCAGCAGATGTCAATCGTTTATGCTCAGGTCTTCCAAGAAATAAGTGGATGGGATTCAAACTGTGGTGGATGTATCATGATGTTATCCAGACGTGGCCATTGGCTCTCGTTTCTCGTGTCTGTATGCTGTCAATCATATCATAGATTGTTGGATGAGATTGTATTGTTAGTACTACGATGAGCGCTGCGTCTCGAGGCTGGCGCGTCGAGCTCGATCGCGTCTGGGATGTGCGATATTTTCTCGTCTGCGCTGAGTTGTCGTTGACCTGGACGGCGTAGGTGCTAGGTCCATTCCCGATCCATGCTCGCGAACAGCACTTTCTTTCTCCAGCGTACCCCCTCGATCGTGAGTCCGTGCATGCTCCGCCTGCCCTCTGCCCTCATTCGTACCAGTTTCTCTGCCCATCGATACTACCGTACAGTACCCTTCATCGCTCACTCACACTGCCAGCGCCTCGTGGTCACAGACAACAGCAGATCCCCATGGCGTGATTCACGTATCACACCCTTCTGTTCCTTGGTATCAGATACGCGCAACAGAAGGTTGGGCCGGTCTCCAACACCTAAACGTGTTGCGGGGTTGGCTTTCTGTCCTTCCCCCGTCCGATCGTGATGAACAGCCCTCGGAACCCCTCCTCCGCACAGAACTTCTCCAGGGCGCCTTTTTCACGGTTCTTCCGCCGCCTGGTTCTCCAGAAAGAAAAGCGCACGTTCCACAATGGCACGACGGAAATATATATACGTTGGAGAGGGCTCCGGTGCAGCTCGTCAAATTGCCTGTGTCGCCTACAAGTAATAGGGAGATGAGGTATGAAGTGATTATATGCGCTCCCTATGAGGTGTGCCGTTCCTTCGTTTCTCTGTTTGTAACGAAACTGACCTTGTTCAACGATTGGATGTTTGTAGATACGTCTTTTTGGCGACCCCTCTGCGTATTCCTCTCCGCACCCAGTTCTAACACTCAATTTCTCCGTCTTTCCTCAACTTCTATGCTCTCCGACACCTCTACTGGAGGCAGGCGAAATCACCATCAAAGATGCACCACTTCAGCACTCTCTCAGACACTCAGTTATTCCCCACATTGTTGACGGCATGCCGTTCGGAGACGCGGTTGGCGTCGGAGTTCAGTGTCTCGATCTCGGACGCTGGACTGCAGGGTACTGGTCTGTCGTTCGTGCGCGCATTGTTCCTGGCCCAGCATACCTTCCACCCTCATTGTCCGTTGCACTCCTCGACGACGTACCTATACGCATCGCGCCAACGCAAACCCGTATCATACCCATCCGTCTACATATACATTCGCTTGAAAGAATACCCAAGGATGTCAAGGAACTGGACTTTGAGCTTACATGCGTGTCCTTCACGGTCTGGTGCCAACCAACGACAGATCAAGCCCCATATTACACGCATGATTATGCACGGCCAGCGACCCCGAATATCTTTCTCCTCCGCGTTACCCTCCCGCTGACTCATGTTCCACATTGGACACAAGAGAAGCACGTTTCTATCCAAGCATCGTACTTTTTTGCAAAATCTATGCCTACTGTGTTTCTAGTCAAAGCCCCAAAGGAAGCATTCGGCGACTCCCAGGCTGTCTTAGAACGGCACCACAACATCTGCACGAGCAAGTGCAGAGGCAATGAGCCAATTCTCGCGCTTCGTAAGTTCAATGATCGATTCGATACCATTGTAATGCATGCGACCTCAATGCTCATCTGACTGATTAAAGATGGTGCTGGTGTTGACATCCTCGCCCAGTCATTTTGGGCTGACTCGCTTCCTCGGCAAAGGTATGCGTGGGTCGTGATGCCGCAGGGGCGAACAGGTTGGGTGAGTTTGAGTCTGCTTCTCATCGGATTGATCATCCGAACCTTTGCTCATTGCTGTTCCTTTATTGACAGGGACTTGATTGGCACGGCCCATCAACAGCTGATGCATTCGCAGCCGTCTCTGCCCTCTCAAGCATTTTATGCAGCGCCAGTGCTGGAAGATGGGCCAAATGGAGTTTTGATGCAGATACGCGTGTCACCCTTATGGGCCACTCGAATGGTGGACAAGGCGCATGGTACATTGCAAGTAGATGGCCCGATCGTGTCTGCGCCGGTGAGTCCTCTCTATGCCCCTCTCATGCCGTTGAGAGAGCCATACTGAATTTAGCGTATGTTTTTTTTTCGTACACTAGTCGTCCCAGCCGCTGGGTACATCAAATCCCAAGCCTACGTCTCCTGGTGTATGAGTCGTTTCGCACATTTTGTCGATCCAGCGTTGCGTGCCGTCCTCGATAGTTCACTCACGCCCGACGACAATGATTTGTTCTTGGGGAACTTGGTTGGCAAGCCTGTGTTGGCCTTGAATGGGTGAGTCGTTTGCATTTTCAAACAGAGAGAACAAGAATGGGATAAGAGATGAGGCACTTCAAATTGATATATTTCGTATTTAATTCATCCTTGAATTTCCGGGTGAGCTTGGTCAACTGACTATGAAAATCGCATGCAGAGGCGCAGACGACAATGTCCCACCATGGCACACACGTGAACAAGTGGGAATCCTGAAGACCTGGGATTCCGAGACGGACGTGACGTGCGTGTATCCACCTTGTGACCTCGCTTTCGCTCCACTGCGAGGTTCCTCTTTCCTGATTTGCCTGACATTGTTTGGGTTGGGCAGGTACCATGAAGATCCTGGAAAGCCTCATTGGTACCCTGATGTTTTGTCCAACAAGCGCGTACAGGACTTTCTAAATCGGGTCTACTTTTCTTCGTCATCGCCATGCCCAGCGGGAGAGGAACCACTTACCCATGAACCTGCGAGCCAGGAGCGTGGGAGAACGAATTTTACCCTCACGGTCGCAGTCCCAGCCGAGAGTGGGCCGTTGAACGGATGGCAAATCCACGCACTGGTGTCCCCTGGATTGTGAGCACCCCATAACCTTATCATTCAGTTTGCCGCGTTCGTTGACGTAGTTGTCCAGACTGGGCCGTCTGAGGGTGAAGTTCAACCCCGATGGACAAGTCTCGATACAGTCGACCAATATCTCGGTGTTCTCGCTCGACCTAGACGTCTTTCATGCTAGCTATGAGGAAGTCGAGAAAAGAACGGTACTTGCAATTGATGGCGATAACACTCCAGTCCACCTTGGCGAATCGGCCGACACGATCTTGTTCATGAGAGACGCTAGTACCATGGGGTCCCCCCGCAAGCCACTTTGGAAGGTATGATACTCGCTCTACGCTCGCTGATTTGAACTGCACTGCCGCCCACAGATCCTTCCCCGCGTTGACCCGCTGGCAACGACAATACAGCGCCTCCGCACTCCACGCCAGCGCCTTCAATCCATTCTCTCCACAAACGCTCCGCTCATCCTGCTCGTCCCATCCCTCGCGCCCTCTCCAGAGCTCTCTGCAGCCCTGCGCATCGTACACGCTCTCCAGCTATTCCATGCGCTCGACGCCCAGATAGTCAGCGTCTCCGAGGTTGAGACAACACGCACGTCACTCGAGGGCAACCTAGTCGTCATCGGGTGCGCCGAGACACCACTCGTCCGACGGTGGCTCGAACGCCCAGCGGGAATCTGGACGTACACCGACGGAGCGTGGTGTCTTGACACAGTCCGCTTCGAACGGCCGTCTTCGGGTGAGCCTTGTACTTGCTAACCGTCCTGACGTCGCTGATACACAACCCATCGCTGTGTCCCTTTTCTGACCGCCTCGCTGCGCCGCGACACGTCAGCGATCCTGTTCTGCCAACCACATCCGTACGATGTCCACAGTATTGCGCTTTTCCTCCAGTCGACGGACGTGCTTGGCCTCGAACGTGCCATCCGTCTCTTCCCGATCCGCACCGGCGTGCTCTCGCCGGACTGGCTTGTCGTCGACGGTCGTGCAGATACGATCGGTGCCGCAGGCGTGCAAGGTGCAGGGTACGTTTTCCTCTTTCCCTTTTATCTCTCTGCCTTTCCTAGCTTATGGTTACCTCGATTGTGTCACATCAGTATCTATGGCTGGGCACCGCCCGACATGTACGATCAACACTCTATGGGTAAATGGGTCTGGAATGAACGCATGTCATGGCTTGATTAGCATACGACGCCCGTACGACATCATAAGTACATAGATAGAATTCGTGTACATCGTACGGTAAGGATCGTGACAAGATGAGACTGCTGTAAGCACAAACGGAGGTGTCATATAAACAACCGGAGAGTGGGGCGTTGGACGATCACGGGAGAACGAGTGTAGTAAAGCATCGTAGGAATAGTAATCACCACGGACCGTATACTGGATGACGTGCAGAGAAAGTACGCCCTGTATAATCAAAGTTCACATGTTACACCTTGTTCAACACTTGAATGGGTGAAAAGTTGTTACAATACAGTGAGTTGCAGTAGAGGGAGAGACCAGGCAAGAAGAAAAACGGAAGAATAAGGAACTGAAGAGAAGAGAACCCAAAGAGATGTGCGACAGATAGCAGCGACAAAGACAAAGCGAGTCTAGGATTGATAGATGGACCTCGCGACCTGACCAAGATCTCACCGACCTGGAACGGGGGAAGACACGACAGTACTCACACTCTCGAGCAGCATGGTGACTTCGGGGGCAACACGGACGAACTCTTTGCTCCAGAATTCATATTTCTGGTTCCTGAGAAGTTCAATGAACGTGACCAGTGCTCCCCATGGATGGGGACGGTGGACGATGAAACGCTCCAAGAGAACGCGGGTCATCACCTCACGGAAGTAATCGTCCTTGACTTCGACGAAAATGTGGAGCAAGAGGGAGGAGAACCAGTGGGTATGTGCGTTGGGATATCGCAAGTGGAGCACCATGGAGCTCAGAAGATGGTGTTGTCCTAAAGGTGTACTTTAACACGTGGTCAAGAGGCGATCAGATGAATGCTCACCTTCAACATCTAGATTAGTAGCAAGGTACTGTAAAGCAACCACGCCTGGATCGCTGGGGACGAAAACGGACGACCCGCTGCGCGCCTTTGCCTGCGCGACCGACGACACTCCAATATACATCACCAAAGAGTTGATGAGGGAAAGGTTGTAAGCTTCGGTGGTGCCTTCCGAGACCACGGATAACTTCAAGCGATCTTTGAGTGAAGGGAGGAAAGTGGGGGAACCTCGGTTGAGGAGGTACTGATCCAAACCGTTTCGGAGATCAGCACTTTTAACGCCCGAAGCAAAGTCGGACAAGATGGGTGGAATAGGGCCCATTTCGGGGATCGAGTCGAATTTGATGTTGCGCAGGTGGGGATCAGGGAGGACGATGGAAAGGGGGAACGCGCTGATGATGATGTTGCGGAGTTGGATGCAGCGGGGAGGGATGACATCGCAAAGACTAAAGTAGTATTCGCTGAGGAATTCGGGGAAGTCATGAAGGAGAACGAGAAGCAGGCGGAGTGTGCCTCTGTAGAGGTCACGAGCGGCAAGTTGAAGGTCTGCTTCCTTGAGGAATGGTGCCAAAAACTTGAAGAGAGACAAAAGAAGTTTGTGAAACGCGGACCAGCCCTCGCGATTCTCGGACAAGAGCAACTTGGGCATGAAGTGCCTGTGGGAAACAAGACTCAGCCAGGAAAACGCGAAACCGGGGAAGTAAGTTGGTTGCAATGAACTGAAGGTGTCACTGCAAAATCGGAATGAGCAAGATAAAAACTTCTTCATTGACTCGAGCGTACCTGATGGCGGTCAACAGTTGGAAGTAGGCAGATCCAAGGCTTGCTTCCATTGCGTGCAGGTCGTTGATAAGACTGGAGAAGAACCTAAAGAATGGCTTCTGCTGGAACATGACCCCTTGATCTTCATGCATGTTGGCCAACACGAGGACGAAGATCGACAAGATTTTAGTGAGGTAGTGCACCTTGGCTTGGTCATTGTTGACACCAGAAGCATCCCCGTGGTACTTGATGATGTAGACGATCAAGCGCGACATCGCATCCAGAGCCTGGAAAGCATAATCAAACTCTCCAGCTGCGACGCACTTGAGGTAGCTGTTGACGCTGGAATCGGCGCAGACGCGGAAGAAGAACGAGGAGACGTCCTCGACCTTCAGGATACCTTGCTTAGTAAGCTGGGTGATGTAAGGTACAAAAGCCTTCTCTGGGGAGTGCGAACGCTGGAAGATAGTGACCCATTGCTGGAACCAAGAGAAAAGCTTCTCCCTGAGCTGCTCAGTCTCAGGTTTGACCGAAGGCTGCCTGATAATGACCCCATCGGAACCGATGGCGTTGCTCGGGCGTCGTACTACACCACGGAGGTCATCAAATAGGCGTTGGGCACTATTTGAAGAAATGAGACCATGCTCTCTGAACACAGCAATATGGACACCTACTCCTCATTGGCTTTTCCAGCTTGGACAAGCTGACCCAAGACCTCGATCGAATACGTAAGCTGGTTTTGTGTCGCGACAGGCGGGTCACTAGACAAACACTCCCGGACGAGGCCAGCCGCAAAACTCTGCAAGGTCGGACGAGGATCTTGGAACAAGCTCTTGGCCAATTGCTGGTCCTGGAGCGAGATATTCACAAGTCCACTGCGCAGAAGCGTGACGGTCACGGGGATGTTAAGTTTGCGCTGCAACAACGTTAGCCGTAACGCAAGTCAAACCCAACAAACTACGCACCTCGTCCTCGGCATATAGAAGCCAAGTAATAGCCTCCTTGGCAACTTCTTCGAAGGAATGGCATAGCTGATCCAGCAGTGCAACGTAGATCTCCCGACCCAGCTGAGACGATGTTTTATACAGCAACTGCACAATCTTCTGAGACATCAAGAGTGGAGTGCGGTGGCGGTCAACCGACTCAGCAGCGATGTAGAGCACCTGGCGGACCAAGTGGCGAATGTCGTGGTTGGAAGGCAATGCGGAGAGAGAAGTAATAGGCAATTGCACAATGAGACTCTCCAGATCCCTGATGGTTATCTTACATTCGAGTCAGTATGAAGCAGGCATCGGCAGTTAGCAGACAAACCGTAAACCGTTCCATCGCCTCTGGGTGGCTCAAAGCACTCATCCCCTGCTCCGGCGCAGGAGAACCAGTGTACACGACAGGAGGAAGCTGATCAGCGCGCGAATATGCCACCGCCGAGCCAGGCCGGCTCATAGTAGAAGGCCGCCGCTTGGGCTCGAGAGCTGTGGTCCACATCAGTAACATGGTAAAAACGGTCCACATCCTACTCACAGAAATCTTCGTACACAGCAACTTGATGAGGCTGCAGACCTGTAGCCTTGATACGCAAAGGATCGGGGAGAACCACCGAGAAGTTGGTGGGAGGAGCAGAGGGGTCCCAGAACGCCTGGCCACTGCGAAGCTCTCTGTGTCTTCGGCGAGCTTCATAGGATGTCGCAAATGCCTCATCAACATCCGCTACCGCACGTTCCATTGCAGCTTTCTCGATTGCAGAACAAGCGACCTCCACGTTGTCGGCCACAAGGATAGAAAGAACCTGCTCAGAAATCACCTGTTCGCTGAAACCGTGGTCAACAAGGGTCGTGCGAAGGTGTCCACCAAGATTGCTTTTGAGAGGTTCCTTGCAGGTCACCAGCGCAAGGCTGCCAGCGAGCTTCTGGGCCATCAGATGGCCAGCCTTGCGTAACTTATCCTCACTGGGTTCCATAGCAAAGTCCTTGGTAACAAGCTCTCGGGTAGAGATGCCTGCAATGGTAACCGAACGCTCGACAACCGGGACGATGATCTAGAAGAAAGTGGTTAATTAACAAAACTTTCGCCACAAGACACCACGCATACCTCCCGAACTGAACGATCCACGGCCAACTGCACAGCTCTCTTAAACGAGTGGTTGACGTGCAACGGCGCAAGCTGGGGACTGATAATGACACTCGATGCCAATCCGGCCAAAATCGACTCGATATGCGCCCCGATCGCCCTCTGCGCCTCGGTGGGGGCGGCGGAGCCAAGGGACATGACTTGTCCTTCACCCTGGACTCTCCCTCGGTCAAAACCATTCATCGGCAATGAATCCATGTCATTAACATATTCAGGGAGACCATGTGTGGGGGCTGACGCATCGGCTGTGGGCCGATTTCTCAGAATCGTAGTTGCTTCGACTGTGTCCAGATCAATGTCGAGACCTTTGCACAACACCTCGATCTCAAACTTCAAGTTCAACTTGAGATCGGCAAAGTGGTACAGTTCCGCGAGAAGTGCGATGACAGCCATGAGCCATGGGTTCGGGGGTTTAAACACCTTGGATTTCGCAGAAGGTTCAAGCGTCTTGCACACAAACGGAATGGCAACGATCAACCGTCCACTTTCGAAACCTTCGACGAGGAGATCTTTGAAGGAAAGATTTTTGTGACGGATGGGCTTGTCCCTCGCGAGCGTGATAGTCCCAAGCCAGGAGCCGAGGTTCTTCAAGATCGCCCGCTCAGAGGTGACCTGCATTGTTTTTTCGCTGTTGAGCATCACGGCAGACTTGATGAACGTCTCCTGGAGGATAAGCTTATCCAATTTTGGCTTTTCGAGAGCGTCCAAAAAACGAAGGTAAAGTTGATGGTTGTTGGGCTCTGCGCTGATTCGCTGGTCAACCAAATAATTGGCAAACCACTTTGCGTAAGCATCATCAAAGTAGTCCTTCATCTCCGTAAGTTTTGCGTCGAAGTTGCTGGGCGCAAGGTTGTTCACGATGAATAGGACCTTGTCGGATAATTCCTCCGCCGGCGTGACAATCTCGGCGTCTATCTTCTCTGGTTGGATAGCCGTAAACACCGGGACTGGATCAGCTACGAGAGCCCTCATGTCCCCATTCGACCCATCACCAGCAGCAATCGCCCGGTGAATAGTTGCCGCAAGGTCCGGACGAGCTTCCATAAGATGGGATATACCCGACAACGCCTGACAGAGTGGTTTCCATTCCGGAAGACGGCTCTCAAATCGTGCCAGAGCTTGCAGTCCAAACTTGAACAGGTTTGTCTCGGGAGGGCAGCTCAGGGCGTCGACGACATAACGAAGCGCTATCCCGAACGGAATGAGATCGACCAATTCGTATTGGATGATTGAGCCGAAGAGGTAGCCAGTCATAGCGAGTTCGCGAGCGGGGTAGTAGGACTGGAAGAACTTGTATTCGTCGAATAAGAAATGAAGCATGCAGGAGAAGATCTCGTGATCTCTGGGGTCCGATGAAGCTTTGCTGCGTTGCAGAAGGGCAATAACTTCGTCAATGGTCGTTTGTTCGTCGTACATTTCCTTGTATATAGCATCAACTTCGGCCTCAATCTCGGCCGAGTAGTTGACGACAGCAAAGCCAGGTTCGGTGTCGGCACCGGGGATGAGGTTCATGAGGCGCGGGTGAATTTGCAGGCAAGCGTTGCGGACTTCGAGGCAATAATCTATGTCCTCGCGAGGCATTTTGGCGGAGCTACGTGACGGAGCCATGTTAGTAAATTTTAAATAAGGAAATAAACCACGGACTTATTTCGAAGGGTGCGGAGGAAGATGGCGATAGTCTGAGGGCTGAGAGACATAGTGCGACCATCCACTGCAGGATCGGACATTCTCGACACTTTTTCGCTCTCCATCTTGACTTCTAGGAAATGGATCATCGAGCGAAGGAACTCGGCACCGTGTGCAGTGACATTATCAGCAAGCCACTTGTCAAGATTCAAGTACTCTCGGCGAGAAGCTAATGCGGCGACATCAAGAGCGAACGTAAAGGGCCGCGAGTCCAAGAGATTTTCCAGGATCTATAACAAGTTAGGTATGGATCTCGGCGTAAAGTGCGCATCCCCTCACCTTGAGGTCTTGCGCAACATCCAAAATCCGAGTAATGTTGAGGGGGCTCTCGTCATAGAAGTCACGAAAGGCGCCGAGAAGATACGCAGGGTCGATTTGCCACAGTCGCATGAAGACAAGCTGATGGTTCGGATGACCTGCCAGAAACATAGCCAACAACTTGCGAGAATACTCGAGACGAATGTCACCCCAATTCTGATCCTATGATACGCATTAAACAATGTTAACGCCAATGAAAACCAGCGACATACCGGAACTTGAAGTAAACCCATATGGACCAACTCTGCACTTATCTTTAAGGCCTTATCCAGCATATCACGTACGCAATTCCGGATGTCGGCATTGTCCGAATCGGCAAGTCGTACCAGAACCTCGAAAAGATCAAGAGAGTTCCATGTGTGCCCCTGGACATTGGCGGCCAACGACTTAATCGTAGGACTCGCCGACGCCACATCCTCCACAGTGACAATCCTGTGACCAGGCAAGGACACAAAGTTAAAAGTATCCGCAGGCAAGGATAAGAGGGCGTCGAGAAGCTTGAGTTGGTATAACGAATTTTTCCACATTCCCCAGAACCCAGTTACTGCATGTGGATCGGCATCCCGAGGACAATTGAGGAGGATGGCGATCAACAACTTCAGCGTAGCCGTATCGACCCCGTGTCGATCAGGCCAGTCAAAGGCCTTGATGACGTTGGCCCAGTTAAGGTTGACATGCTGCAAAACGTGTTAACAACGACGGATGCCATGCTCCCAAAGTTAGAACTTACGAAACTACCCAAGGCCCTCACCAGCGCCCCCACGTCACACAGGGTCGTACCCTCTGCAGCAAGCCGGGCCAAACTTGATACTATCTCGACAACTTGGGCATCTCGTGGCGGATTGGCGTCAGAAATGCCGAATCGAACGAGGAGCGCGCGAACTGTATCTGCATCGCTAGTAATCTCAGGGCCGAGCTGGATCAGGGTTTGGACGAGGGATGCTCCAGGAGGAAGGCTGCGTGAGTGAACCCTATTAGTCAAGTCCAGAGATATGAAGAGCACGCGTGACGCGGCACACCTTAATGTGGGGAAGATGCGCTGCAAGATAGGAGCAACTATCTCCGGCCCATACTTGGCCTGTGCCGCTGCGATGAGGGCCTGACGTTGTGTGGCATCCAACACGGGCGTTTCCGAATTGGAGTCGGACAACAGGTTTGACATGAGTTTTGCAATCTGCTGGGGGGAGAGATCGGCGTGGTCGAAGGAAGGGTGTTGGCAGAGTGAGAGTACGGCATTCTCAAAGTCGACACGGATGAGTGTGGTAGCCTGCGTAGCCAGCTCCTTGCGGGTAGAACCAGCGACAATGGACGACGCCAGGACAAGTCTCTCAAGCGGTCGGAGAGAAACACGATCTACAAATCGAAGTAGATCAAAGTGCCTAAAAGCGTCCCCTTCGCCCTTGTCTATGCCGTCACGGAATCGGTCAGCGAGAAAAGGGTCACGAGCCAGACGTTGAGTTTCTTGGACAAGCAGACGGAAGGTCAAGGCGGTAGAGGTGTCGAATGCAGAGGGAGGGGCAGCCAAGGCGAGACGGCCTTGGGAGTGGACGATGAGGCGACGGATGAAGTGGAGGTAGGTGTCAAGACCGTGCTGCTCCGAGAGCTGCGTCGCACAGCAAGACGAAGGTCTGAGCAGAAAATTGGAAGATAAAAAAAAGTAGACATACGGAACGTATTTCGAGCTGGTTCCTCTCGAAATTGTCCTCCGTAAGTGTTGAAAGGAGGAAAACGATTTGAGCCTTTACGATGGTGTGTATGTTGGCATTTGGAGGTCCAGGATTATCCATCGCTGACGACCTGGCTGAAGACTCCGGGCGTCGATTGACGCTTCCACCAGCCGACGCCGTTTTGGATGAGGAGCGTGCTGTCGAAGGGGGAAAAAACACGTAGGCCGGAGCGAAACCACCAGCCTGGAACAGTCAATCAAAGTACAATCCAAAACTTGTGGGGTCCAACCAACTCGAAACTCCGATATCGGCGCTTCAACTTTTCATTCACCCCCTTCGTAGTAGCACTTTATGGCCCGGGTTGATATCATGAAGAAAGGTGGGCATAAACGATTGGCAAGCAATAAAAGGTAGGCATAAATAAAGGTAGGCATAGATAAAAGTTAGAATAGGTCGGAATTCTGTCATGCAAATAGGCAAAATCGAAAAGTAGGTGGCATGACCGAATCACAGGCTCAGCTGAAGGGTAGGCTTAGACGCCGAACGGTCGTGTCAACGCTTCCCGTTGCATGGTGCAACCATGCCTACCATTCACTCATACCTACCATTCATCTATGCCTGCCCGTTTGAACGGAAAGCTGCCCCTCGTGGAAAGAAGATCATCGCTATGGAGATCTACCCAAGCGGTTGACAATCTGATCTACAGTCTTCGCGAAGGTTTGACAGCTGACGTCTTCATGGGGGACGCGTAGATGCTTCCGCGCTTGCGGTAGGGTCTCGCTTCTGAGATGTCGTTGTCAGTGCAATTCAGCGAAACTAGGGTTCATCGTACTTGCGAAGACGAGTTTTACCGGCGTGAAGCTGAAGTCCACGCTGGGATAGTCAGGTCCAGGTAGAAGGGTTAATATATCGCCTTCGCTTTGCAACGCCGCATCAAGAGCCGTCAGCGATGACGATGCGGGCAACGAGACCACGTTCTCAGCTGTTGGAGCTTGTCAGTATGAGCGAGGAAATAACAATGAATCACTCACATGTGAATTTCAGAGGACTTCTCGAGGGTTTGACATCTAATTTCCTTTGCTTGAGGGGGACATGAATGTTTTCACACTTATCGTCGCGGTTTCGTTTCATTCCTGAAAGATGAAGATGCTATTAGCTCGCAGAATATACTATCCGAGTAACTGTCCAACACACTCGTAGTCATAGGGATCGGGGCCATTACGGAGAAACTCAGCTCATCGTTCAAGCAGTTGAGCACTGGCATGGGCGCCAACAGGTCGTCGCCGTCCAGCTGCATCGCTTGTAATGCCGCATCGAGTGTGGTGAGGGAAGACGATGCAGGCAATACAGCGGGAGGTTCCTTCTCAACTAGCCTCAATACTAGCGCTCGTTAAACAAAGACCAACACTACGCACACTCAATGACTCACGCACAGAATCCGAAAGAGATCGAGATGTAACGATGGGAGTGCACTTGACAGTCTTCGGCGGTTCCGTCCGGGTCTCAGACCCCCCGGGTGGACGGTTGGCAGCTGCCTTGACTTCTGTAAAGCAACGCGAACTTGACCGGTGAGCATCAGTCACTACAACATAACCAATTCATACCGTAAAATGAACCACCATCGGCAATAGCATCAGACTGAGTGAATCTTGGGTATCGAGATTTCCGCGGTCCTGGTAACATTGAGCTTCGAAGTTTCAGCACCGTGGAGACCTTTGAGGGCTTGTCGCTGACGTCCGATGATCGTCCAGTAACTAGCTGGAGCGGCTCGGTATCTCGGAGCGTCCTCGCCGAGCTGTTATATGACTTGTTTTCCTTACCACTGCCTCTCGCGGGTATCAGGCGTTCCATGGGTATCGTGGGTATGGGTACAATGGGTATAGGAGTTAGGTCGATGGGTATCATGGATATCGCGGGTATCTTGTCAGCGCTAGGCTGCGTATTTGCACAGGCAGTGGCAAGGTCCTTGGTGATCTCGAGGTTCTTGACCGTCATGTCTTCGGTTTTGCCTACGGGATGCAGTGTCACCCCGGGCAAGACAGTAATCGAGACCACGCGTCACTTACTGTAGTCTGAAAGCGTGATTGGCGAACCACCAGATGAAGTCGAAGCTGCGGACATATCTTGAGAAACCGCAACGCGTGCCAAGCTTTGTGTGGCGATAGGAGGCAGAGGGCACAATTTCTCTATTTCATGGCGTAGGCGCCAAATTAACCAACATGAACAATCGCAAGGCAAGTCATTACCTTGTGCCTCTATCCGGCGAACAACACATTCAAGAATCCACGCCCTCTGGGCATCCTTCGCAACCTGATTGGTAGATGCGGCGTTCGCAGGCACGGTTACCATCTTGGCCGTAGCAAGCTCTGCCTGAACGCCCGCTAGCTCCGACTGAAGAAGAGCAATCTTGCGGGCGGTGTCGGCCTTGACCCCAGTAATTCTCGCCGCCTGACATTCCATCGACCGCTGCAAGTTCTTGAAGGACTGGCAAAAATTCTCGTCGACCTTCACACTGTCGAGTTTGGTGGTGAGTTCCTGGATCGTCTTCTTGTACGACTCCGTCTCCAGGCACTGCGAGCGCTCCAAATAGGCGATACGATCCTCCTGAATTGCTACGCGCTCGCGCAACTCGCTGACCAATCGCGCCAGCGCCGCGGTTTCCTGCTCACGGGCTAACGCGGGTGTCTGCGTGCCTTCGGCGACGACGATGCGATCCTTGAGCGAGACGACATCCGACGCGATGACGGCGACTTGAACGATAAGGACAGCGACCATCTGGTACAACAGAACAAACCCGATTTTGAGCTGCACCATGCCAAACGTCTGAATATCACGACTGGCGACGTCGTTTGGGCCACCATCCGTGCTGGAGGTAGTGGAATGGGGAGGGGACGAAGCGTCGTGGGTGTCGGTAAAGGTCGTGGACCCGGCGTCTGGTGAGCAGGGAGCAACTGTGACTTCGCTCGGCGATGGTATCTGGAAGAGGTCAATACAGTGGCGCGTGACGCATGCCAATGTGCAGGCGCTCGACGTCATAGCATTCTCGTGAGAGGCAGCCATTTGGAAAGCAAGAAGATAGCAGGAAGACAGGAAAGCGCAGATGGGAGTGCAGATGGGAGAGAAGGAACTGAAGACGAGGTTAGATGGCTGGCCTTGTATGCCGGAGATTGAGATTTGGACTAGCCACTCCGTCAGCCGCAAACACGCTCGATGAAATGCCTAGTCCAAACGCCTCGCCCTTCCCAGTCTCATGCAGTTGTCTCGACTGAACGTCATCGAAATCAGCGATAAGTACATTTTTCTCGTTACCTTGCGAGATCAAACTTCAACACAAAGGCAAGGATAACCTGCGGAGAAGTGAGCATGTAATGACCCGAGTGAAGCCCACGCGCCATGTCATTTTCAACCATGCCCATAACATGGTCAACGACCTCACACTCCATGATTGACGAGAGAAAACGAAACGCATGGAATACGTGGAAGGGAAAAATATCGACATGAAAGTACATCCGATAGCCCACCGACATATACAGCTAGCTCTGTGAAGGGTACTGTCCTCCTTGTTGTGCCTGCGCCATCGTCGTCCGCTGCACAAGGCAAAACCGTGGCTGGGTCAGCAAAAATCGCCTCACCCATTCGTTCACACACCAGAAACCTCACCTGCATAAGTGACGAAAGTCTCACCGCCTGGTCCATCTGTTCCTGCGTAAAATGCGTAGGAGGCATTACTGGCAAATAATGCGCTGGGATACTGCTTGCTGGGCGGGGCATCGTGGTCCCGGGGATCTGCGGTGACGGCATCGGTTGTTGGGGCTGAGCAGACGGTGGACGCGGAGAGGCAGCCGTCCGAGGGGGAGATCCCTGCTGCGTGACACCAATACCTGGCGAAGACGTTGCTGCCCGGGAATGGTACGGTGGCGAGAGGTGCGCACCGACAGGTAGACTACTGAGGGCTGCCTGAGGTGTACCTTGTGCTTGTGCTTGGACCTGTACCTGAGCTTGTAGTTGAGCATGAACTTGCGCCTGCGACTGGGCAGCGGCCGTGATTGCGTTGGCACGTGCTTGGGCGACCTGAACGTGAAGCATCTGCTGTGGTGACATGCGCGCCGCCGCTGCCGCCGCAGACATTGGAGTCGGCATTCGCTGTTGCTGGGAGATATTGACTTGAGGAACCTGGGGGACCACAGATGGCGCACGAATTTGAGGAGCGGGTTGGGGAGCTTGGGTAGCTGGTCGAGCAGCACCATTGCCGGTCTGCTGTGGCTGTGGCTGTGGCTGTTGCGGCTGCGGTTGTTGTGGTTGTTGCGACTGTTGCTGCTGCTGTTGTTGGGCAGAAGCAGCTGCCGCGACGGGTGCTTGCTGCGCAAACTATCAGTGAATGCAACCAAATCGAGAGCAAGAAACGGACAACCTGTGCACGTAACAACTGTTGTCTCGTAAGCTCCTCGTGCCTTCGTCGCGCCATCATCATTTCCTGTTGATCCCTCGACTCTTTCTCTGCTTTCATCCGGCTAAGCTCAACAGGAGTGAGCTTCGGCATCTTGTTATACTGTCCATGAGTGTCATGGATATTTGGAGGTTTCCTCTGGTTCACTGCATGTCCTTTAACGGCGGTTCACAGATAAGTCACCACAGGAAAAAACGTACTGCTTGCAGCCTTTTGCGCCGCCTCCCTTTTCTTTGCGGTCTTCCGTATTGTATCATGCATAAGGGAGTGTCTCCGTCTCTTGATCGTGTCTGAGGAGACAGTTACACCCGCCCCGCCTGCCTGACCCTGTGCGATATTGATACTCGCGAGGCGCCTCACACCTCTCGTTGTCATCTGGGCCTGCGGCGTGGACGTAGAAGGCGTAGTAGGCGGCGGCGTACCATCCACACCCGCAGGTGAAGCCACGCCTGCATGGCCAGGAACACCAACCGGCTTCCCACCGAGCTTGGAGTTCCAATGCTCAAAGCACTCCCAAGGCGTCCGCTTATCAATTGAGATCGTCATGCGTGCCGAGTTGAAAGAATCAGCGACAAGGTTCCAATTGGAAGGGTACTTTTCAACGAAGGATGTGAGGAGGGCATCTTCTGAAGGGTTCCATGCGTGATCGAACCGTTTTTTATTCTCCTTCGGGGGATGGGGAATACCTCCCATGGTCTGTGGTTTCACGCCATCGAAGAGTTCTTCAAGAGAAAAAGAACCGGTGAGATCAGTCCTGTGTTACTCGCTCAATCATCAAGGTCCAGACTCACCAGAAAGTTGATCGTCAGTAATCTTACTCGACAAACCATCCGCCTCCGTGACGGCAGGATCCTCTGGAGGCAGCCATTTCCCGTTCCTCCACCGCCTCACGGGTTGCAAAGGACTCAGTAACGTCGGCTTACACAGCATGAATTTCCCCATTGGTGCAATCTTCGTGTACCCAGCGTCGTCAACGCGTCTGCTGTCATCCCGTTCCGACTTCTTGTCGGGCTTCTTCTTCGGCTCGGAAGGTGCAACATCGGGCATGCCGAGTACCTGAAGGTCGGGAAACAGATCGGAGAGGTCGAGAGAACGTGCGGCCTCGAGATCAAGGGCAGGCGGTGAAGAATCCTCGGTAGTAAGGTCTGAGAGTGCTTTGATGAGATCGAGGTCGTCGTTGTCCACGAACAATTTGCTGTTGTCAGAGTATGCGATCCGCTCTCTCAGGGGTGCATACAAACTCGACTTCGGCCCCGACTTGCTTGGGCAGGGTACAGGAAGGGTGCTGATTCGAGATTCTGAGCTTGTTTGCGATCCCAGAACTGGATCGTTCGAGTCTGGCTTGAGCCCAACGAGATCAATCACCTCCGTCTTCGTCGTCTGCGTCCTCCCAGCATCACCATCTGCAGCTTTATCTCCCTCACCCTCGCCAGGCTGAACGCCGTCAACGTCCATTGCATCTGCATCCCTCTGCCACGCACCACTCACATTCCCCAACGCCGACGGATCCTCGACGTCCTCCACTTTTGGCCGAAGAATACCGTCAGGACCCGTGCTTTGCCTCCGACTACTTTCCCCCGACTCCCCCGACCCTGATCTTGACCCACTCCCCTCCAAAGCTTCTTCAAGGGCATTCCTCGTCTCCAAGGCATCCACAATCTCCCTTTGTTCCATTTCCACCTCATCATCGTCATCTCCAGACTCTTGATCACTGTATGCGTGCTCCTTGTCACACACTTCGCCTGCGACACCTTCATTATCCACCTCCATGTCCTGTTCTTGTCGCCGTTGCTGCGAAGGACTTGAGACGGAATCGGTCGTACGCGGCGGTTTCCAGTGCATACAGATGCCCAGCGTCACGCGCTCTTCGCGAGTCTGGGCTTCGTGCCATTTTATAACAGCAGTGGAAATGTGGAAGGCAAGAGCATATTTCCATTTGCGTTCTTCCCGGAAGTCGACACGCATCCATTTCTATCGTCAGATAGTATGAGCCCAGCCACATTGATACAAAATACAATCGAAACCGACGAGAGCAGAATATGAAAGTGCAAGATGAGCGAAGGACTATACGTACCATTTCATCCAACAGATGATCCCAATGCGTCTTTGTCATCCCTCCCAGATTTCGTTGCTTTTTTGGCTGCCTGTAACTCCATTTTGCCACATTTTCAAGAGCTTCGACGCGCTCGAGCGTGCGCATAAGCCTTAGTTCTGTAATCGCGACCTGCACAAAACCGCAAATGTGAAACGAACAACCAAAGGAAAGGAAATACGCGTACACTCCAGTCTTTTGTGCTCAAACACTTGGATGCCCTCGATACTTTTTTATAAATCGGATTTGCACGGATGACCGCACCCCACTTGGCAAATCCAAGCGGTGTCCACTCCTCTTTGCCCGCTTTGGTGTCCGTCTTGTCCTTGTCCTTCTTTTTCTGTTTCGAGGATTTGCCTTTCCGGAGACACTCGGGCGGAAGAGCTTTGAGAAGCGGGAGGTTATAGTCGGGATTGAAGTGGTGGTGTTGAACCTCCGGTGAAATAATCGCTTGTACAGGTTCTTCGGGATTTTCACCATCGGCATCTTCGAAGCTAAAATCAGGCAGCGCAGGAGCGGGAGATGTTGGCGTAGGAATGAGAAGAGACGGTTGGATGGATGCGACATCGACGGCAGTGTGGATAACCATGGGACGGGGAGTAACCCATTGACTAGGCGAAGGCGAGGGCGCAGCCTCGGGCACGATATCAACAGAGGTGTCCTCGCTCTGGACTTGGATCTCCACTGACACTGTTTCTGTAAATACGGGTGAAGAGGACGGGAGCATCAACTGAGGAGACTCTTCACAAATGCCCTCCATAGGTTCGGACGTGTCCACTTCCGCTGCCTCGCTGATGGGCTGAACGCTGACGGGCTGAGGGGATTGCGGTGGTACAGGCGGAGAGCGGACCCATGAACTATGTCGTGACACTGCGGGACTATGATGAGACGTGTCCGATGCAGGACGAGATGGTGGACGAGGCGATGGAGGTAAGCTGATGCGCTGGTCGGAGGGTAATACTTGTTCTTCTTCTTCTTCTTCCTCTTCCTCCTCCTCCTCCTCTTCTTCCTCCTTTTGCTCTTCCTCCTCCTCCTTCTCTTGAGGCTCTGTGGGTTGGTGGATGGACGGGACGGATTGAGGTGACGTGGGTAGCTCGACTTCGACCTCTGAAGTAACCTCCACGACGTCGTTAATCTCAGCTTCCTCATCCTCTTCTTTCTCCACCGGTGACTTGGTATGTGTAGGCGATGCAGGTGGTTCAGACATTGGAGAGTCAAGATCAGGTGCGGTTGGTTCCTCTGGTTCCTCTGCGACTTTTTCGGAAGGAAACGGGACGGAAAGCTCGCCATCGGACAGATTGGATATCATACCTGATTCCTGGCTGCCAAAATAAAAAGTTAGGATAGCATATCTCGGCAACCAGACCAACGGCATTGGTCGAAGGGTGGAGCGAAACGAAGGATGATGCTTACTTCTTGCTAAGATCAAACCTGTCCAAAAACTGTTTCAACCCCTCGTCCTCGCCATCATTCCCAGGGCCGATTCCGTCCAGAGTGAGGAGAACACCGACGTCGTGTTTCTGTTGAATCATGAGGTACATCTCACAAAGGAGGGCATTTCTCTGCTGTATGATCGTGCTACGCGGTCGTTAGCGTTGGGATGCCTCGAGATGGACGATGGACGATAGGGCTTACTCGAGCTGTGCCACGCGTTCCGCCACGAGAGACCCTGTCAACTCTGAGGACATGTTGGCGTTTATGTCGTTGACCCCGCTAAATAAGAGCGAGCCACAGATCGAAATGGTCCGTCTTGAACGTCGCCGCGACGCGCTTGGAGTTGGCCGGTCTCTTCGGTGCTAGAGAAGGACAATGGATAGCGAACTCGAGAGGGGGGTCGACTCATTGCAAGGGGAGGTCATTTCGGGGGGTCGCGTGGGGGTGTCGGCTTCTTTCGGGCTCGGACGAGACTGAACGCAACTTTGAGCACCAACGCAATGTCGTTTCGCACCGCTGCCCACGTCGTGCGGACGTTCTCTCGCAGATGTACGTCTGTTATTTCACTTCCGTATCGTCTCCCTTACACGCTAATGACATGTAAAGGTCTCCACCAGTCCACCGTCCGTCGTGCGATTGCCAACCTTGAAATGCCAGCCATGTCCCCCACGATGACCGAAGGCGGCATCTCTTCCTGGAAAAAAAGAGAGGGAGAATCCTTCTCCGCTGGCGATGTCTTACTCGAAATCGTCCGTGTCGCGTCGTGCCAACCCGGTTCAGTCCACTTACCCGTTTCAGGAAACTGACAAGGCAACGATCGACGTAGAGGCACCGGAAGACGGCGTGCTGGGCAAGATTGTGGTACGTCTCTTCAATGTGGTCACGCTCGCACGTTTCCTTACGCCTACTCAGGTCCAAGATGGCGCTAAAAATGTGTCTGTCGGAAGAGTGATTGCGCTTCTCGCAGAGGAGGGTGACGACATATCCAACCTCGAAGTACCAAAGGAGGAGCCCAAATCAGCGCCTACTCCACAACCCGAGACCTCTGCTGCCACTCCTTCACCATCTCAGGCACCCGAACCTGCCCAAGAGCCAAAGACACGCTCACATCATCCAACGCATTCCAAGCACTTGATGCCATCCGTCGTCCGTTTGCTCATAGAAGGTGGTGTCACCGATGCAGAGGTCATCAAGGGGACTGGTGTTCGGGGCATGTTGACTAAAGGAGATGTTCTTGCGTACCTTGGCAGGGCCTCAAATCCTCTCGGTACCTACAAACCTCCACAGGTGGAGACAACTGCATCCGCAAAGACAGAAGCACCCGCCAAGGTGTGTCTCACGCATTCATTTCCAAAGACATACTCAGGAACCACGTGCTGCCAGCCTTTGGACGGCGATGCTATCCGCCAGCTGATTGTATCGGGGCTTGCAACCAAATTAAAGCCACCACCACATGGCAGGTCACTTTCCTCCACTGTCAATGACATATACTCATTCACCTCAGCAGCGCCCTCAGCACCAGTTTCCTTTGACTCGATCATCGCCGACTACCTCCCACCTGCCCGCCAAGTGCCTCCATCAACTGCGTCTGTCCCACCCACTCCCAAGGATAGCACCGCAGCATATTTCGACGGCCTGTTCTGATCATCTTGCTGTTCTTCAGTTGCTTTTATACCTACCTTAGAGTTTCCTGCCTTTTTCACTGTCTGCCGGGTGACAATCCAAGTTAAGATCCATCCCTCTGTGATGACATGGCTGTGACGGAGCCTGTCATGTAACAGATAAAAAGTCCGATGGCATTGGGGAGGAAAGGACAAGAACCTGGTCACGCAATTTCGTCGTCTAATGCCATACACTGGGATAGCATGTGAGAATACATTCCCCGAAGCACCTGCCGTACCCACCCGAAACTCTATGAATGAGTCCGACGTCCCACCTCCTCTGGCTTTCGGCACAGGGACCAGAAACTGCAAACTAAGCAGTCCTTCCGTTTCAATCCTCAAAGAAGTCTTGGTTGAGCTTTGGAGCGCGCGAATGGCATGCGAGATATGCGAGAAACGATAACTACATGAATCGATCCACATTGTTCGAGTGAGAATAGTCACTGCAAAGAAGCGCGTCGTCTTACCTTGCTGCTACAGGTCGCGAGCATTCAAAACTTTCTAAAACCTCCCTATCGTTCAGGTAATCCATCTATGAAGCCCCACGTCAATAATCGTGCCATGTTTCTTCGCATCGCCATGAAAATGCCACCGGGGTAGTGTCAAACGTGATGCAAGTCGTACACACCTCGGTGCTGCCAAAATCTCCAGAAGCCTTGATACGGAAGAGAGGCTTCGAAGTGCTTGACGTGTCTGCGGCATTCCCCTTTCGTTGTCCAGCGCTTTTCGCAACGTCCGTGGCCGGATTGCTGATAAAAGTGATTTTCTCACAGGAAGGGTCGAGTTCAGACAATGCGTCTCGGAGCCATGATGAGGACTGTACGCCGATACATGTGTGGAGGGTGAATCGAAATCAAAATTTGAATTATAAATCAGTTCAACGCCTTGGCCTCAGGAGCAATCATGATGCTGACCTTGAATATAATCTTCAACACACTACCTCGTTTAACAAAAAAAAAAGAATAGATGAACCAAAGACGCATGTATGTGCGGTCAGTCACGCAGCGCGCACGAGTGACGGACACTCACGTTTGATCGGCGTCAAAGGGAAGTTCTATATTGGGCTCTGGATCAAACGTCGTGATCTCGCATGTCGTTGTGGGCCCCGAAGAATCCTCAGCGCTATTAACATGGAAAGAGTTTGTGCGCTCGTCATTACATCGGCGGATCGATCCGTGAACGGACGGGACCGTGACGGTTGAGTGTAAAGTCGGAAAACGGGAGCAAGAAACGGAGGGGATGGGGGAAAACAAAAGGGAAAAATGCTTACAGTAGTAACGTCAACGGGTAACCAGGTCCTGCATATAAAAGCCGCATGCTGGTCCTTTTCTCATTCCCTCCACCCCAAAAATGCTCAAGCCCATGTGTTGGATTGCCTTGCTGTCGGATGTCGGATGGACCAGCACGTCCTTTTCCTTTTGTGTCACCGCGGTCTTCATCGGACATGTCCGCCTCCTTCCGCCATTTCTTGGGTTTGGGAGCACTCGAATGGGAGGACATGTTTGCCGTTCCGAAGATGCCAAGGCATTCGATGAGCGTGGTGAGCGGTATCTCGAACGATGTCGAGTCTGGATCACGTTCAGTTGTTTGCTGCGAGTTTTCGGGACGAGAGTGGTCGGGCGAATAACTCCATTCGTCGAAATGATCTCGGTAGATGTAGGAAGTTGCTGTAAAACCCGGTGACGGCGCGTTAATTGGAAAGATAGCTAAATGAACAAGGACGATCGATGTCGCCGTGCAACTGCACAGAGGCCGGTTGTCCGGGGCACGTACCAAGTAAGCAGTGGGCTTCTTCCACGGTAACAACCATGCCCAATGCGGTGTCGGCGGTAAGGGTGATGGATGCACGCTAATGCAATGGCAAATGGCGAGGATTCGAATCGGAGAATGTTGGCAACCGATATGTTCATTGATCGGACAAGGAACTCACGTTTGAAAAGTTAATGCCCTTTAAGAGCGCCGCGAAGAATCTCACGTCGCGGACCGACGCGGTGAGGACCTGCATGAATGAGGGATGTGGTCAGGGATATTTACCATTGGGCCGTACATTGTAGCCTGTACCGGATTTGTGTCTCGAAGCTGGCTCTGTGAGGGAAATGGCTGTGACATGGCGGCGCTGTACCAAGGGGACACAGATCACGCACATACGCGGATGTCACATCACGTGGCTGTGACACGTGCAATGATCCTGTCACGGTGTAGTGGAACTGCTGTCCCGCCGAGCTTTGGTGTAGGACAGGCCCTCGGACGCTTCAGGTGACTAAAAACTCACACTTGCTACTTGTCTGGGTGCATCTGGTTCCAAACGAGATATGGTGCCAAATGTGGAGGTACACATTCGGAGACAACTCAGTGAGCTATTTTTGCGGGGAGCGCTCTCTTGTGGGAACCGTGACCACTGGCAATCAGCGGGCGTTGTATCGTCTCCGGCTGTCACCTCTCCTTCGATGCGCTTCACAATCTCAAACCAAACGCACGACAATCTCCTTTGCCAGTACGGCAAGAAACCAAAGGAAGAGCATTTCCTCCTAGTCCCCCCGTTCTCCAACAGTGCCCGGTTCTCCCCAAAATGCACATCCCTCTGGTTCTCAGGATGCTCTCAGGATGTCAGTTTCAAGGGCCTGATCGCGTTCACCGAGAATACAAGTGCGGTCGCAATCAAACTTACTATGGCAGCCGGGAGAAAGTGGGAGCGGGTCATCGTGCATAGTGATTCCCCGTGGGTCGTATATCGCAATCGGGTGGGCAGCATCGTGCATACGAACTACCCAGGGTTGTGCTGATTCCATGCTTAAACAGATCTCCCGCAAACATCATGTGTTGGCTGTTTTCCCCCACAGAGATACCTCGCGCTTCCTTGCAAGCATACCAAATTCAGTATCTCTTTCATCCCTGATGCTTCCGGGTCGGTTGTTCCCATCCTTCTTCACATCGTTTTATTGATCCAGATACAGGCACGCATGAAACAATGGCTTTCTACGGTTGGCCCATCTCTCAATGCCAATATAGACCCTTGGATACCCAGTTGCATGCAGGGATCCGCGTGATTGATATTCGGCTCTCCATCGTAAACAATCGACTCATCGCATCCCACGGAATAATTCCAGAGTTTACTCCATTCGCGGATATGCTCGTCACTCTGCATAATTTCCTCACTTCGCCTACCACAGCGAGTGAAACGGTTGTAGTGTCTATCAAGCAAGAAGACTCGGACACAACTCTGTTCCCTAAATTACTTCATGATGAGATCGTTGCGTCACGCGGCGGTCTGCAGATGTGGTTTCTCGAAAACCGAATACCCACCCTCGGAGAAGTCCGAGGTAAAGCTGTCATGTTCAGTCGGTTTGGTAGCAATGGCTGGGAGAATGGTGCCAATGGGATCCACCCACCCATTTGGCCGGACAGCGTCAAGGATGGTTTTCAATGGGAATGTGATGAAACCCTCGTCCGAACCCAGGACTGGTAAGCTGACATGTTGGCCCGTCTCTTCCCGAACCCAAGTTCTTGACATCATCACCCTTCAAACCACATGCTGCTAGGTATGCTATCCCGTCCTTTCTGTCCATACACGAAAAGTTTTCGCTAGCTACAGAAATCCTCATTCCACCATCCGACGCTCCAATTCCAATCCTTTCGATCTCTTTCACGTCAGCTTCGTCTTTCCCTTTGGCCTTACCTCCTGTCATCGCGCGCGGATTTGGGTGGCCGAAGTGGTACCTTGGGTTCGAAGGCGTAAACGCCCTTGTAGGGAAGTGGTTGTTGGCTCAACTGAGCTCGGACCACGCATCCGGCCAATGTAAGTCGGCCAATCACGAGCGTTAGAAATATACCCTAATGGAAGCAGACAAGGCCAAGCTGGGATCGCACACAGATCCGGGTCCGCGGATAAGAGGATGGGTGTTGATGGATTACTATGAAGACCCAATTGACGCAGGCGTCGTTCCTCTACTCGTGGAATGCAATTTCAGAGGAAGAAGGGCTGGGGAAGAGGGCTGGTAAATACTAGTTTTACTCGGTCTCAACTTGTGGTTTGATTGGCTCAATCCGTTTAGATGGGTTGGTCGCGGATTCTGCAGAATGGTGGATCCGGTGGAATCGCGTGATTGGATATTTGGAAAGTGGTAGTCTCGTCACCAGACGTTTCAAGCTTCGGGAGCTTATGACGTGCTACTCAGACCTGTCAGTCGTCAACTTCCTGAGACGAGACTATAAAAGTGGAATATTGCGGGGTAATTTCTGTCCTTGTCAAACTTTAGCAGGCTCGAAAAGGTGAAACGACGTTGTGGATTTGAAACAAGAGACACTTGTGAGTAAGGTGGTCATGTGACTTGAACATCACGTGACGTTGGTAGATGTTACAACTGGCAGCGAAAGAAGATGATCCCAACTTTGAGCTTGTCGTTTTCGACAGTATCAGACTTGTAGTTCGTTGAGGCTGTGCCTGGCACCCACGCAGTTCGGAGATCGGTCCCTGTACTCGGAGGATTTGCGCATGAGTATGGTTAGATGGCAATGTAGCATGTGGAAGACCAGTGGTAGAGCTGTGGACGGGTTCATAACGAATATGTCAGTCAACTTGGAACGTGTCTAGGGTTCGCTCGGTGCGAATTGTGTTGCCTCACCTCTATTCCATCTTGAGCGCACGACATCCATCTGCAACGCTACACTGACCGATTGAGAAGGTCGACTGATGTTCCATGCCAGCAACTCTTGGTCTGCACGCTGGCACCACGGGAGGGGACGGGTCAGACAGAAAAAAAGGGTCTATCTTGGGCAGTGACCGTTCACAGCTGCCTCGTTGCAGCTTCAAGTTTTCCCTACGATCACTCGGCAATCTTCCTGCCGCAGCACTCGGCCTTGCGTCCCCAGTACGTTTAAATACGATCCAAAATCGCTATGCAATGGCCCAGTTACCTTTCCCTTCTAACCTCCCCCGCTCGACCTCGACACCTTCCCCAGCAGCACCAGATTCCCCTCCTACCGCTACCCTTTCCCCTGCTGAAAAGTGCCCGACTCTCAAAGAACAATTTGAACTAGCCATGGTTGCTCCATCCGACTCACGCGCTGTGGCAGTATACTGTGGCGCCTCCATTGGCCGTCAAAAGGCCTTCCAGCAGGCTGCTCTATGTAAGTCGCTTGATAGACGTCCATGTCACCATCACCCTCTTAATCTCCTTACTGTCGCGTGGCTCAACAATGTATTTACACAGCCGTTGCACATGCACTCGCAGCAGCGAACCGACCCCTCATATATGGTGGTGGCAACACCGGCATCATGGGTGTCGTGTCCGGTGCCGTCGCTAACCTAGAGGGCGGTAAAGTCACAGGAATCATCCCATACGCGATCCACGCCGCTGGCGGCGAGAAGGATAAAGGCAATGGCCAACCAAAATCGAATGCAATCGCCGACCTGTTGGACGAGAAGCAAAGAGGCGAGGTACGTATCCTGGGGTTCTCGGGCCCATGGATGTCATTGTGAATACTTTTAGAATGCTGACTCGCTCTTCCCACAACTAGGTGGAAACGGTGAATATCTCTTGTCGCTTGGGCTACACGTGCACACCACGCCTTCCTATGCCCGCCTTGTCGAGTACGTTGTTCGCTAACATGTTCCCTGACCCACCAGATCGTCGTCAACTCGATGCACGAACGTAAAATTGAAATGGCAAAGCGCTCAGGTGCCTTTATAGGCTTGCCTGGTGGATTTGGCACTTTCGAAGAAGTACGCACAATGCGACTACACGCACAACCCGTGCTGACGGAACGTCTCTTCATTGCACAGATCCTTGAAGTCGTCACCTGGAACCAACTTAATATCCATAATAAACGTAAGACGCACCTTAATATCATGCTTGTGATTGCGCTCATCTTATTTTTTTCACATTCCGCGCAATCTCCCTCCTTCCCTTTAAATGAACAACAGCCGTCGTCCTCGTTAACGTCCTCTCATATTACAATCCCCTCCGCGAGCTCATCCGGAGCGGCATCCGGGAAGGTTTCATCCGGCCCGAGAATGAAAAACTCGTTGTGTTCGTTGATGGTCCAGCTGATCATGCGGCACACGAGACCTTTGACTGGGGCAAGGCAGCCGTCGACGCGATCGATGCATGGCAGCACGACAAGGTGTCCCCCCTGCCGTTCTTCTGGAACAAGGACGAGGACAGCAGTGACATGACCCACGTCAACGGTCGTATGAATGGGAAGGCCAACGTCGGCGTCCCACTCGAGAAGACAAAGGTGGAACACATCGAGACGATTCCTGGACTGAGCACCTTGCCAGGCCTGAAGCTGACCCATGGCTGGTTCAAGCGCGTGTGGCATGTGCGCTCACGGTCAGGGAGAGTATGATTTATCGTTTTCAAAGTATGCAGACGTTTAGCTACGTTGACCGTGGTACTCGGGACAGCCATACGCGTCTGTTAATAACGTCGATGGGTCAGACGATCTTTTACAGGCTGTTTTACCCAAAGAGTATATGTCTTCATGTATTTTCCTCTCATACGCCACGATATTACGCATGGGGATACGGGATACGAATGTATGCTCTTCTATGCTTTCATCACGCATGCACGATCGCCGAGGGATTCTCTGGATCTCAGGCATCAGCCTCAGATTGAGGCCGGGCTGGTGGCTTGCCCAAGGATGGATCGATCTTACGGCCGGCGTCCATGAAGGCGTCTACGTCTGCCTCGGAGACCTTGGCTTTTCTCTGCGAGATCTATGAGTACCCATATATCTGATCGAGACGAGGCGATGCACACCTCTTGGAAGTCTTTGACGAACGCCTGGAGTAGCTGAATGCACCTTGCCTTCAATTGTCCGGTGAGCAATCGGCCCGCGCGATAATCCTAACACAAGGGAAACGCCCCGTCAGCCGCATTCGTCCACAGGATAGATTCCACACTCACCTCGCCGAGCGTCTTCAGCTCGTCGTCGTCGTCCAAAAAGAAGCTCAGATATTGATACGCAACATCCACCTCCGTGTCACCTCCGTACTTTCTATGTTCTTCCTCCGTCTCTCGCCCGCCGGAGAACCCATGTCTATTGATCTTATTCTTGATCTGGTTCGGGGTATCGCTCATGAATATACTCGAGTTAGGATCCGAGGCGCTCATCTTCGTCTGAGGTCCTTGGAGGGCCGGAAAGAATCGTGAATGGATGAGTGCAGGTTTGGGGTACTTGAGTTTTTGGGCGACATCTCGCGTCAATCGGAAATAGGGGTCCTGGTCGATGGCGCATGGAATAAGGGCGGGGATATTGCTCACATCGCCGAATATTTGGGGGAAGGAGTTGGAGAATGAGGGTGCGGCTTGGATGGAACAAAAGTGTATCTTGCCGATGTTGTCTCTGGCGAAACGAAGCGGGTTGGTATCCCTTTATGGCGCGGGGGATCCGAACTCACGAGTCGTTGAAGCCGAATGTGGCCTTTGCCTGGTTATAGGAAATCTGGCGGGAAATCTTGACTACGTTGTGGTAGAAAACACTTCCGACAAACTCGAGGTCACTGAAGATGAACGTTTTCTTGGGGTTGAAGCCGACGGCGATAATGTCTTTTGCATTGCTTCGAGAGAACTTCTGTACATCCTCTATCTTGAGCTCGTGCTTGAACAAGAACTTTTCGTCGTCTACCCCAGGGGCGAGTAAGTGATGATCCTCGGACGAGAGGGGGACTCACCCGTCAGTTGGATGACCAATGGGACATCGAATACATCTTGCAACCACCTGCTCTTGGATGAGACCAGGGACGGAGAGATACAAGGGGACCTACTTTGTGAAAACGAACGGGATCATGTGTCCGATATGCACGCTATCACTGCTCGGTCCCCGACCGGTATACAAGAAAAACGGCTTCCTCTGCTCGTACCGATCCAAGATCCGGTCAAACTCCCTACACAAACGCAAGCATCAACGTGGCGTTCTCGACTGACACGACAAGCCGCAGATCAAAACGGAACGGACCGATGGGAAAAGAACATTCCTCTTCGCAAGAGCGGATGTGGCTTGTGGCCCGTGAGTTTCTCGAACCGCTCCAGTAACGCAGCGTCGACCCGGCGTGTCCCAAACTGATCCACCAACTTGTCATAGTCGATCGCGAGCTGTTTGCCCTCCGCGGAGACAGAACCCTGGACGTCCCACGGGGTGACGACCTGCTCGTGCGCGGATGCAGGGTCGGCTGGTTTGATGACTGGCGCGGTACTAGCAACACTGGCAGCACCGTCGGGTTGGGATCTGGATTAGACGATCAACCAAGTAAGGCTGCCGCTCGGATGTGAGCCTCACGACGAGATCGCCGCCCCATTCAGAGCGGTAGCCAGTGAATCTACTGGCGCTGTTTCCTTTGACGCTGCGTCGGACATTCCTGTGTGGTTGGAAGAGGTGAATCGTCGTGCAGAATGACTGTAGCGACTGGTAATCAGACCGAGTCACGATCAATGATGAGATTGCCGGACGCCGTGAGAAAACATGATGCGTGGCAGCTTCGACGCTACCTCGCTGTACCAATCTTCGAGGCGCAGGGCAGCCCGACGTCCACTATCTTTCCGACCACGATAACCCCAAGATTGTCGCTTCGATCCTCAGTGATCCGACACCGTATCAAGCTATTCACAAGGCGCGGAGAAACACGATTCAAGGCATTGCTCATTACGGATTCAATCGTCGTCACCAGCGAACGTGTACTGACGTTGCAAGTCAACGGTTGCCTGGCGAGGACTACGACGAGAAGGCTGTCACACTACTCTCAAGGATCATTTCGGGGGTCCAAGCCGTTGTTTCTTTGTTCCTGATATATCTACGGTAGCATTTCGCACTGGACGTTTCCTTGGATCACGGTTGTTTCACTTCTTTCAAAAACGAAGCACACAGGCAACACTGACCCATTAGCAGAATCGCACTGCTGCTTGCGGTCAAGCCTCAGTTAATGTTTCGAATACTATTTGTCTCTACCTACACAAACTACACATGAACATCTTTGATGTATGTATGAAAATGTCGAGTTAATAATGATATCATGCAGAAGAGTCAATTGGGTTGTATCTGTATGTGGATTATGGAGTGGACAAGGAGGAATGCGAAATGTCCATGCAGCGTGCACTACGCTTCTGCTTCCCAGCCAGGACCCTCAGTACTAGTAAGAACTTTTCGTGGTTATGGTGAGGTCACGGTTTCCTGAACTCGCACAACACCGTGTAGATTGTGTTGAATGCTGTGTAAATCTCTTCTCGGACCTATGAGAAGATCAGCAAAGGTTCGAGCCGATGGAGACACGAACACCCCGCCGGGAGGTAGAAAGAAGGAACAAGCCTTTACCTTTGCACCAGTCAAAACTATCTTCCCCGAGACGAAGATCAACAAGACGACCTTCGGTTTCAACATGCGGTAGATGAGCCCGGGGAACAGCTGCTCTCTAATCAGCATCGGTCCAGCGGACTACTCCAACGACACTTACCTCGGGCTCGTAGCTGCTGAATTGCCCGTGGCTGTATGCAAGACCCTCTAATCTTATCGGGAACTTGACGTCACAACTGCCGACGATGTTCTGGATCTTGAACTCTGCAAACTTGGCATCGAAGCCAAGCTTCTGCACAATGCGAGCATATTTGCGCGACGCCAGCCTCGAATCATCTTCGCTCTTCGCGCCCGTAACGACCATCTTGCCCGATGCGAAGATGAGGGCGGTGGTCTTGGGTTCGCGAATACGCATGATGACGGCGGCAAAACGCTAATGTGCAAAAGCGCATTGGCGTGCACAAATATGCAAATCAAGTTGTAATACCAACCTTTGGATTATACTCTGCATTCCGCGCATGTAGGGCGATCGTCTTGAGGTCCAACCGACAATCAAGGTTGACGGTAGCAACGATATTTTGGAGCGTAGGAACGATGCCCTCCACAGCAGTAATGTGCTGCTGCTCGAGTGTCAATGGCACTGGTGTGGCAGGGACAACGGGAGCAGGAGGTGTCGAAGGGCCGGCGACCGTGGGGGAAGAAACGCCCTTGCTCGTTGTCGTAGTCGCATTCGCTTGCGAAGTGGACACGACAAGAGCTGGTGCTGCTGGCGGTGGTGTATGGGACTGCGACAACGGCGATGGCCCCGGCAACGCGAGACCCGAAGGTCCTGGTAGGCTAAACGAACTTGGGCCTGGGAGGGCTAGTCCGTTCGACGCTTGTGATGCTTGTTGGGGCTGAAGGGGAGCAGCCGACCTCCCGAAAGTGACTTGACGCGCGGGGAGTGCAAAAGACATTTTTTCAAAACTTTGACGTGGAGGTCGGGGTGAAAGAAAGCGTGGGAAAACGGGCGTGGGTGAAAACGGGGGCAAGTCGTCGGGGGGAGCATCCTCTTTATATATTGGTATGAATTCAAACTCCGCTCATGATAACAAACTGTCATCGCTTTGTCTGCTTCCACCATCTCGAGTCACTTTATGATCCGTCTGGTTGTCCACTCTTATTGTGGTTTTTCCTTTTGTTCTTCCACTCCTCCCCATCCTTACATTCCAGAGCGCTATGTCGTCCTTGCCAAGGGCCCATTGTCTCAGACGAGGTTGAGTGGTGCTGCGGATACCGAATATTCTAGAAAGATTCCAAATATATTCTCACGCTACCACATCCCTTGATGATGATCAGATACCATGTTCGTAAATTACCATACAACACACAACAAAGAAAAAGACAAGAAAGCAAGCTATAAACAGACACTTCAACACTGTTCTGAATTCAGGCAAGCCCATGATTGTGAGCGTGAAACTTGAAAGCTTGATAAAGACGGGGGCATGAAAAAAAAGTTGCTTCGTCGCCGGAAACCTTTCTTCCGGATCATAATTCCAGGCCGTATGCTCACCCACCAATCAACGGAGCACGCTCCTCGTCTTGGAGAAGCGACGTGAAGCGCGTGAATTTGCTGTACAACCCCCAAATGCCCTTGGCCACGAAGAGTGCGCTCAAGATGGCGAAAACGAGGGAAGTCCAGTGCGAGAAAGGCTCTGTCTGGTGAGCGAAGATGGCAAATAGAGACCACGTGATGGCGATAGACGCAGGCAAGTCACCCTCAATGGAAGTGAAGGCGTAAGCTGCGGCTGTGCCTTCGAGGAAGAAGCTGTATGACAAGGGTTGCACAGGAATGAGCTGCGGCTAGGCTTCCGCAGTCGGTAAGCGACTTACAGGGCGAGGAACACGAAAACCTTGGTCCAGACGCCGGCAGGCTTCTCGATCGCATTAACACCAAATGCCTCGAAGGCAGTGAGAATCACCAAAACGGTGGTCCATCCATGCCAGAGCGAGAAAGGAAGGTGCACAAATATCTCGTCACCCGCGCTCGACGACGTATACTGCTTCTTGACGATGTAGTAGACATGCTAACCAGAGATTGAAGGTGAGTCAGCAACTTCTGATCATACTCGTGAAATATGATGTAACCGAAGATGCACGACCTCAAAAACGCCGCCGCCGCGTCCCATTATGGAGAACGCATAACGAAAAGTAAACAAGGAGGCAAGAAACTCACCGTGACGGCGCTACTGACGAAGAGCGCAAAGACAAAGGCCCAAATGTAGTGTTGCCTCGCCCACAGGTTGACGTAAATTGCATTCAGGAGAGCAAGCAAGGCGAAGCGCCAAGAGATGCCATCGATGATGACCCTCTTCCCAACTGCGGTGAACTGGTAGACAATGGTTCCGAGAAGAAGGAGGTGAATGAGAGTCCTGTGCGGCGAATGAAAGGGTGGCGACGAAGGAAGGGCGAACAGACACACCAGATCAAGAAAGCCCAAGGAGCGGGGGTGATATATGTTTCCTTGCCAGAGTAGTAGATGTCATGGGGAGCTGCAATGGTGTAGATGTTGGAGCCGAGGAAGGCAAAGTACACCACGACGTTGAGGAGCTAGACAGGACATGCAGTTGAATTTCAAGGAGAATGGCCATGAGACCAACCTTGTACAAAATATCGTCCGTCCAAGCGGGTTCAGCCATGATGAGCGCAGTGGTAACGAGGAAAGTGGGGGTAAGGGAGGAAGAGGGGCAGGGGCTTGTGTTCGCTTAAGTACCCGGGTCTTACTCGCTGACGGCCCTGACGACATGTGGAGGTCAATTACCAAATTAGGACCCAAGCCGAGAACTTCGGCTGCGGCCATATGCATGTTGCGCCTTTCATAGTAGTATGAACTCATCACGAGGTACAACCTTAGCTAATACACAATAATATCTCTTGCCGACGTACGAATGATCACGAGAACCAGGAAGAAACGGGTTGCAGTGCATGTCACCGGTTTCCGTCTTGGAGAACAGACCGGTTCAACCGGTTAAGGGTTTGGAGTGACTCCACACTAAATCGAGATACTTGTCACGCATCGCCATTACAACGTGCACTGCGTCAGACTGATCGGAAACCAGTGTCACGTAGAAGAGAACCATGTCGACGCAAGTGCTGCAGTTATCTGCGTAAAGTTAGCTGGACGCTTGAGCGCGTTACATCCGGGAAAGGGTGCAACTGTCTCGCAGGCTCGACAGAGATTATCATGTGGAGATGAATAAATGATCTAACCACACACCAAGCGGGAAACATGCCATATGTAGGAGGGTATTACATTAACTCAAGACATGAAAGCACCGCGCACGCACACATCTAGACACCAGCGACGATCCTAGAAGTACAAATGATCAGTTATTCCACCCAGAGTGAAACAATGCAGGACTTACTCCTCTGCCTTGTTCAGTGCGGACACCATGCCCACGACCTCCTTCCTCCTGTTGATCACGAACTCGCTCTCCTTCATCAATTCTTCTAGAACATCAGGCTTGTAGAGTTCTTGCAACAACTCGCGTTGGAGATTCTCCTTGGAGTGGTTCACCAGCGTGAGGACGATCGCTTTCGGGACCACATCGATCATCTCCCGCTTAACTATGTTGAAATACGAGTGGATGAGGAGTTCTACGGTATATAGTGTGAGCACAGCATGAGAGCGGGATGGGCTTAGCAACTTACTGATAACCTCAGTCTCCATGGTCTCTCGCTCGCTTAGAGCCGATTGCGGTCTGATAATCGCAGGCGGCTACAGGATTGACGGATGTTAACCGAGTCAAACAACCCATTGTCCTCAATAGTGCTTACCGAATCCATGACCGGGCCTTTCTTCGGTTGTCCTTTCCTTGCCGTCGAGAAGAATGAACCGAAGAAACTTGCCTCATCCTTCTTGGGGTCGAGATCGAGGTCACGAGTGCCATTGTGCTTGGCGCCTTTCGCGTCGGCTGCGGGCGGCGGAGGCTTGTTGGCATTGAGACGATCCTGGACTGTGGACATAGCCTGCCAAAATGAGTGGAGTCAGTGACGAGCGAATTCAACTTGCGCGAATATGATTTGCCTTATGGCCACCAAGGAAGTCGGGATGAGTTGTGTTGACATAGCAAGCTTGCATACTGTGACGAAAGGCGTAGTTAATTATGGCTGAACTATCTGGAAATAGCGGAATTATACGCACGCAACTATATCAGTCACAAGTTTGGTCGTTGGGTTCATGGCATTCTTGAAAAAGTTTACGACAACAGCGTTGAAACGTTCTCTGAGGGCAGGGAAACGTCGGAATGCTTGCTATATACGACTGGATGGTCAGCTTGTTCCATGCCGAAGATTAGTACGTACAATCTTCTGAAGTAGCTGTCCGAGGATTCGGATAAGCTCGTCATATACTAGTTGACAACACTTCAAGCTAGGCTCTTCGAGTCGCTTAATTTGTTGCTTGACAATAACTTCAAAGGCTTGGGTACCAACAAACAATGATGGGGTTGAACCCTGTGCGCCAGTTAAACGCCAGACAGCCAAGTGTTTGCGAGTGGCCACTTACGGAGGAGTTGTACAGAATGGTCCTGATATCACCATCTTTTACTTGATCGAAAGGATCGATGCTCTTTACACCATTGTTGAACAACTCGTGGAATACGAAGCTGATACGCGCGCCACCACTGAGTTCATTTAAAGACAGGTCGTTTGTGTTACCGTCGATCACGGTGCGGAATTCGTTCGTGAATTCAGTGATGACAGCAAGAACAACGTTGCCTCCTGAATCACCCAATGGTCCACCAAGGCTTATAAGCTCGGCGTTATACTTTTGAAGCTGCTGCGTGATACGTGCTTTGATGTCAGGGAGGGTGTTGCGAATATGTTGCATGAGGATCTGGGCGATTTATCAGCAAAAAATTGTATGGAGGGCAGCCATCGTGAACAGACCATGTTGAGCTTGCGAGCAAGGAAAGGAGTTCCGCAATATTGAGATTTGCCTTTGTATGAAGTATGCATCTCGAAGAAATTGCGCTCTGCCTCCAAGGCAGCATTGATAGACTTGGAAGAGTCAATATCTCGTTGTCCACGGTTCACGACTGGTACGTAACCGAGTCTGAGTGGAATGACGCGGCCCGCAAGAATGTCCACGACATCCGTCCCTTGGTCCCTGGACGTGATGGTGAGGTATCTGGCACACGAGAGTAAGCGTAACAACATACATCAAGTCAACCTTGGTGAGGACACCAATCGTCCGAGTTCCCTCTGGATCAACCTCACGGGCCAACTTGAGACCATCCGAGTTTGCCAAGTCGGTGTTTGCTGCTGTGACTGCAAGGATGATACAAGCGGGACGCGCTATGTACTTTAAGAGCATGTCCCTGATTTGCTTCTCGATGTCTTTAGGTTGGTCTCCAACAGGCACCTTTGTCAGACCGGGCAAGTCGACGAGGGTGAGTGTGAGCACGTTGGGCGAGAATATACGTAGGTTGATGGGCTGTGGAGAAATACCGGCATTGCGGCCTGTCTTTGCCTCTGTGTCACGGACAATCTCTGCACGAATTTTGCTAAAATCATAAAACTTCTCGCCGGGCAGATGCAGGAATTCTCCCCATTCCGCCTCGTTGGCTTGTTGGTCTGAGCCAGCGAGTTCCGCTTCGGAAATTCTTTGAGATGAAAGAAGCCTCGAGTTCATTTGTCACGTACATGAGAGACCATTCGGTTGTGGTGGGGTGGTGGCAGGGCGGTGGATGAGCTGCAGCACGAGAGGTCGCCGTGTCACGATACCAGTACCACGAGGCAGGAAGTCTCGCCCAACGATATTCTTGAAGGGGTGAAAGTAGTGAGTCATTTAGCCGCAGCGCAGTAAATGGTACCGCAAACCTCGAGCACACTGCTCTTGCCGCTACTTTGGCTACCAAGCACACAAATTTGCGGAAGGTCAATTTGGGACCCAGACGATCCCACTGTGCTGAAGACATCTTGAAGCTTGTTGATGACAGATACGATCTCTTGTCCGAAACCGGTGGACATTGTTGATTGTGTATACGGTGATATGAAAGTAGAGAGACAAGGAGGTCAACGAGTCTGCAGCTGCGCGCTGCGAGCAAACACGCGATTGCGGCTGCGTAGCACAGCCACTGGCAAATGGCCACGCTGAAACCGGCCGCACCACACGGTTAACCTGAACGTCGACGACGACCTAATATAGCTCAGAATGACTATCGATCGCTTATCGAGGCCTCCGCAGCACCCGACCCGTGGTATTCCGCTGCTCTTTAAAGTCCAACGAACGATGAAACATCCGCAGAACTGGTTCAAGTTCACAGACTAGCCTGCCGTCCGCTGCCCATATGTCCGCTGTAGCGAGAGAACCGGCGTCTCGCCTCGATTGCTCATCATATGTTACCCCCAATCGTGCCCTTCTCATTGCCGAAGTCTTGGAGATCATCCTTGACGAGCTCGTCAATGACAAACGTAGTATAAGCCACCTCGCCTTCACTTGCAAAGCTATTGCAGAACCATCGCTCGATCGTCTATGGGCACTGAACGACTCCCTGGAACCCTTCGTTTACCTGCTACCGGATGAACTGACACTCAATGTATGTTCCAACGTATTAATCCGTCGAGATCTGATGTCATGTTCGCTTACAGGACAACTCTATCTTCCAATATGACCGGTTCGCGGTCTCAAATCTGGCCCCGGAGAAGTGGACGGCCTTCGACAACTACGCTCGACGAGCTCGACATTTATATGCCAAAACTGTCACCATGAACCCTCACCGCGTGTACTCCTCCATTTACAAGCAGCTCGTTGACATTCGTCCAAACGTGGACCTCTTCCCAAACCTCACTACCTTGGCTGTTCACGCCCAAAGTGTTCCCAAACCGCATCTCAGAATGTTTCCCTCTTCCCTTCGCTCTCTCACAATTACCTGGGCCAACAGAACTCCAGAGCTTGAAGCTGTTCTCTGGAGTTCGGTCATGAGGCGGTTGTTGTTGGACTCCCCTCTAATCGAAAACATTCATTTCGTGGGGAGCCCGAAGGAATCTCTCCACAGTCTTACTCCACTTCCTTTTCCACAACTCCGAAAAATCACGATTAAGTCTAGCCCCCTCGACCCAAACGTCCTGCACAAATACTCTCATACACTTTCCGCATCTGCCATACGAGAGCTTGACTTACGTTTCGTACGTTGGCCGGATCCTCGTCTCCAGCCAATGTCTCCCGTCTTCCCCTCATTGAGGAAACTGACTATTGATGGTTCACCATCCCACATCATCGAGTTTATTCGACTTCTCTCGAGTCCTGTACTCCAGGAGTTGACAATCCCTTCCCAACACGAACGTAGCGAAAACGTCTTGACACAATATGCCCAGCTCCTTGTGCTCCTTGCGGAAAAATATCGGGGCGTGTTCAGAACGTTCAAACTACAGCATCCTCTGGTGTGTCATGACCAAGCTGATCTCGAATCATTCCTTCACGCTGTTCGCACGTTGGCTGACGCAGGAGTGGGCACTCTTCAGTTGGATCTGATTGTCGGCTGGAAGGGTTTCACACGCGAGGTGCAGGATATGATCGATCCTTCGAATTGGACGGGTTTGAGGCACTTCAGGATCTCATCTCGTGCAGCGAGTGCATCGTGGTCATGGACGGTTGGTAACGCCTTATTTGAGTGATGCGGCTAGAGCTGAACCACTGCAAATATTATCACGGACATTCTGCTTACTGTACGTATGTTCTTGAACTATCATCTTGTAATACTCTCAAATATGTATGTAGACATTCCGCTATTCAATGGCGGAGATGAAAGGTTCATCTAATTAGCAGATGTGACTCCACAAAGACGAACTTGAGTTCCATTAATGTCATGGTACCGGCGCGCCTTGGCTCTGCCGCACTCTAGGACCGCTTCAAACTCTGCACTTCAAGTTGTCCTCGCAGCAAACCGGAATGGTGACTCATAGGACAGCTTGTAATGCTTCCTCTACTCAGAAATTTCGGTTCGCCTGCGAGAACCGTATTAGCCTTGAACGCTGACTCGTCGCTGAGCGCTGAGTCACCGCGCAACGCCTTCCTTTGTGGGCTGGATCTGGCAGATTTCATTTGCGCCAAGGTACTACTAGCTGGTAGGCTTCGGAACGTTCTGTTGATGACACAGTTCTGTTAATGATCCACCAGTCCGAAACGGCGTCTAACCAAGCCGCCAGGTGCTGAATCCAGAGGTATAGGTAATGACATCACACTCCCCAGAACAATTAATACGCCTCTCGATCGGATACTTGCAACCGTACCTGACGGAGCAAAGAATCGTGCGCTATCCTCTGGTGATCAACCACTGACTACAGAACCCTTTGGATGTTATTTGCACACGAGGATCTATGTTCTACTGAACACGCGAACGTGAATACATCCATACGATTGAGAGGTAGGCGAATTACTTTCGAGCGTTACAGAGGAAATACCAAGCGAACAAGGGTAACTGAAATCCGCTTCATAATCGATTCATGGCTATACCTGGTAAATCATCGAGCTCTCTCAACCTGACGGATATTTTCTCGGTCAGTGTCGGATTGTTCACTTGCAAAAACACGTTGAGATCGATCGGGCTTTTAAAGTTATTGATCGTACCGATATTAATGGAGGACAGAAGCTTCTTCTGAGGCACCTCAGCAATGCCTCTGAGTTGTCTTGAGAAAGTGTCCTTGTGCAACAGGGTTGAATTGGCATCAATGCAACGCGTCACCTCCTGGAGAATGATCGAGTGTTTTGACCGCTGCATAACCATGCAAGTCGTAATGAGCACGCTAGACTCGGACCGTCGAAGAATTTAGTTGAATCACTAGAATTACGAATGTACTATTATCAGGGGGAAAAGTACACACGCGATCTTCTCTGCACCATGTCCTCGCTCTTCTCCACTCTACCACAACAAAAGCATGCGAAAGTCACCGTTTAACCAACGTTGAGACGGAAGATGTCGTTGTGGCTGGTAAAACGCGTCAGTTATCTTGGTACACGACACTGATCGCGAAGATACGTACACATAATAAGTGTTCCCATCGTTGACCAGCTGGAACACTTGACTGAAGCTGAGAGGATTGGGTTCATCGTCGACCTGTTTGGCGTAAGCTGGGGTAGATGTGTGGATCGAGCCGCATACCAGTAAATGGCCAGTAACGCTGACGATAAGGGCCCCTGGAGATATAGAGGGTTGCACGTCGATAGTCGACACGTTGTGTCGAACCTTTGCGAAAGGCAATGACTGTGAAATGATCAACATCCATGGAGGACGTAGATAAGTGGACGGTTACGGTGAGTTTCTCGACGATGTCAGTTACTCCCAAGATTTGGGCTCGCTCGAATGTGAGCATCGAACCCTGGCGCTGCAGAGTGGCTAGATCAACTCGGATCACGTTCTGCTTGTTCGATGGACGCACGTATAGGGGAGCCAGCTGCAACCGATCGGTGTCGAAGGTGTGATAGTAAAAGGTTGTGAATTGCTTTGCAATGTCGGATGGGTCCATCAGAGCGAGTGATGAGAGAAAAGAAGTGAGCTTGTGCTGGATTGGTAGAAAGAGTAGTTGAAGACGCGACGTCGTTCCTACATGACCGGATTCGGACATTAGCATTAGCACCCACCTTCAACTTCCCACTGACCTCGACACCCCGTACCTGAATGGCTGGTTTCCCGACAGCCATATCCCTTGCAAGTCCGCCAATGTCTGATATTGCACGTCCAACGATGCGCAGAAAGAGCTCTGCACAAAACTTGCTCTCCTCCTTCAAGCCTCCAGTCAGCGGTCCAACTGCAGTTGGTAGCATCTCCTCCGCTACGGGCGCAACCTATGCTGCAGCGGTCCAGAACACGACTTCGAACGTAGCCGCAGGAAGAGAGTGGGATGGGCAATCTGTGCAATCCGACTCGCTGTCGTCGACGGCCACCTTGGTCGCCAATGGCACACCAACCATCGCCCAAGGCACCTCCGTCGAATACCTCCGGGACCTCGTGCAGAAACGAATCGTCACCCTGACCTACATGCGCAACGTACACGAAGGGTGCGTCGGTCTCTTATCAAACGAGGGTTGTATACTGAGCCCATGGCTCAGCCGGTGCCATTGGTTCCATACGATCATGATGTGTCGCAGCGAACTCGATAAGGTGTTCAATAATGTCGCTATGAAGAAACGGTGCGTACAATGGCTACTTGTTTACAGATTCTCTGAACGTCAGTCACTCGACCACTATCGTAGGACAAATCGCTTCGCCATACTTGCAATGTCCCTTTCCAACCTGCTGGATATCCCCCAAGCATATGATTTCCTTCGCGGTCTGCTGAACACTATGAACGAATATGACCAGGCCAAAGAAGAGCCCGATAAACCAAAATATGTATAGGACATCCGCTACATCCTCAGAGCTTTGTTCTGACCTCACCTTGTAGCGGTTATTCCGGCCCAAAGTGGCGAAACGGCAAGCTGCGGGCGGCTTTGCAGACTATACCTCGCCATACTTGGACAGTTCAGAAACCTCCTATTTGGTTTCACCCCATATAGTGCGTCAGACCCTAATAGCAGGATTTCCACTGAATTGATCTCGGACAGCCCTTTCCCTTGGATTACCATCAAACACTACTTTCCCTTCTTGACGTGCTTTCTGAAGTGTACAATAAAATCTCCCGTATTCTCGGTCCCTCTGCGTTCTCGAATTCTGGTCAGCATATGATGGGGCCTTTGGGACTGCTGGCTCCGCATCCAGGAGTATCATACTTGTTCTCAAATCAGGACGCGACTCCAAAACCGACGGAAGAGAGTGATAACAGTTTATGGGGCATTGCAAATGCTCAGGCTCCCGGGCAGAACTATGGAGCTGGCTTAGGCAGCCCGCCTCCAAGTTGGACAGCGGGGTTAGGCGATACCTTGTTGAAAGTGGATGCAAAGTTCAAAGTGAGTTCTATGATGGCTGTCTTGCTGACTCCGATGGTAATGCTCCGCAGAAAATAACGTCCATTCTGTTGAAAGAACTTGATACGGTGGCGCGGAACGGCATCAAGGATGAGTTGGCATCCCTGAATCCCCTACTTCGTGGAGTTGCTGCAACAGAGGACGTGCGAGAACAATATGATTTCGAAGGGAATGTATGAACACTTTCTGTAGTATTACTTGTCGTGACATTGTATTACCATTGCATTAACTGGACTAGGGTCGGCGTCGCCGACAGAGTACCTTGCTGACTTAATTTGTGAGGTTTTTTTCGCATTGGTCTGCCATTTTTCGTGACTACATTGCTATGAAGAGTCTTTTTTTTTCTTGTTTGATGTATACCTAGCTACGTGTAAAGCCCGCCCAGTCGCCCTGAACACAATTGTAAAGAGAAAATACGAGGCAACGAAAAAATGGAAACATGTGGATAAGGTAGTGGAAGGGGTGAGACAAGTTCTATTTATGTACTTATCCCTCAGTCAACCTTTGTTTACATCGGTGATTTTTTGACACACGAAATGAGTCGGGATCTGACCTTGCCTTCAGCAAGGTAATTCTGGTGGTGGAGGTGTGACATCTTATGCGCGTCCTGTCACAAAGTCACATGACCGAGCGTGTCTCCTGTGTTGTTGCTCCTGTTTCCGAGTCTCAGTTGTTAGCGCTGATATGCCCACTAACAATGTACAAGTACTCCTCGCACAGGACATACCTGACCCGACTGACTTTTCCGCAACTGACTTGCGTCAACTAGACACCAGCGTTCGATGCTCGATATGTGGTGAATTTTTCGATGCACCCATATCACTCGCATGTGGCCACTGCTTTTGCTCATTGGTGCGCAACGGCGAAGTACTCCCGGCGTGACTAGACTGAGACGTGCTTCACCAGTGCATACGAGAACACATCGTGAGAGAACCGGAATGTCCAAGCTGTCGGAAATCTGCTACGGAAGCCCAGTTCAGGGTAAACCCAGCTCTCGAAGAGGTTGTCTCGGCTTGGAAAGCAGCGCGGTACGCAGTCGACCATATATCTCTCATGACCTGCTCACCGATGAGCTCCCTTAGATCGAACGTCCTTCGCCTTTCTCGAGAGGAACGCCCAAAGGCGAACTCCAGGCACAACTCGAGCATTGACAAAACTCCACGTCGATATCGAACGCCTGCCCAGAATGGGCGGAAACGCAGGCACGCCGAAGTCTCCGAGAGTTCTGACTCGGACGTTGTGTGCGTAGCAGGGCCTTCAAATGCAGACGAGTCGAGTGAGATTGCGGGCTCGTCCCCACTCCAAGGGAAAAGCGCGAGAAAAGCTTCCCGGCGGCGGACAGGTATAGAGCCATTATCAGACCCCGGAGAGGAGGAACTGCAACGTAAGTGTGTCTGTGCTTCTCCACTCCCCTGTTTGATCACCGCTGATTTTTATTTAGCTGACACAGTGATAGAATGCCCCGTATGCAGCGCCCTTGTGGAGTTCCAAGTGATCAATTCCCATATGGACGGACCGGACTGCGGTCAGGGACCGCCCGCTGAAGCCAACAACTCGTCCAACTCAGACGTGAAGACTGAGTGGTTAAAGGTATTTGGCGGCGACAAGTCAAAGAAAGGCAAGAATAAAGATAACAGGTGATTTTTGGCCCTTATATCTCAAACTCGAACTCAATCTTGGCTCTGACATGAAGCGACTCAGATGATACCATGTTACGGTTACCAAAGGTCTCCTACGATGTCCTGAAGGACAAGACCCTAAAAGAACACTTATCTTCCCAAGGACTGCCGGTGAGTGGGGATCGAAACGCACGGATTGCGAGACATAGAAGGTAGTCTTCCCGTCTGAGCACGTGGTGTCGGACTTGACCTTCTTGACAGATGGGTTATGATGTATAATGCGAATCTCGACAAGACTACGTGTCGTAAGACCCTACCCGAGTTGCGTCTCGAGTTGAAAACATGGGAAGAGGGCCAAAAGGGATCCAAGTATGCAGTTGATGACCCCCATGCCTACGAAGTGAGTTTGGTTTCCGTATCGTTCAGATTCGACTGACGAACGAGCCATGATTCAAGGTCTTACAGAGAGAGGCATTCAGCAAACTTGCCGAGGAAGTGCGACAAAGGACCAGGACTCGTCCAGTGTCAGGTGATGCCCAACAAGTAGTCGAAGACAGTGTATAAAAATGTCTCTAGACTATTGACCGTACACCTGCCACATGTCATGATATGTCACAACGTCCCTGTTTCGAGTAGTGCATCAAATGCGAATTTCCCGTCGGCCATCGGGCAGCGAGAGGCAACGTGCGATTTTGGTGAGATTCATCTTAAATTTGGCGGTGTCTGATGCCAGCTCAATACGCCGGTGAAATATTTTCTGCTTACAATTCCTAGAAGCTCTACGCAGAGCCGAGATGGTCCAGTAATTTCATGACCACAACATGTCATTCTTGCTGTCAAAGCAAGCATATGCAAGGCGCTTCCCGATCTGCATTGTCTGACTTCGCTTGGCGAATCAGTACTGTGTGCCCCCACGTAAGCGAGTGCCCACCCACTGACTGAATCGTACTTCAATGGAGTGAGTGGACAATTGCTTTGTCCCCCTCGGACTATGGCGTCTTGGCGAGTGGCAAGAGTAGTATATAACCCGCCATGGGGTCAAAGGGTGCATCAACTTCTTGAAGCTATTCCGCAAAAACATGAGCAGGATCTCGCAAACTCTTTCAGTAAGGACTGCCTAGTTGAGACGGTGTATCAAATCTTGCTGACCACACTTTTCAAGCTCCTTAGTAATTTAAGCTCGTTTTCGGTAGGGGCAGATACCACATCAGAGGTCCGTCGGGGGGTGTATGACACGTGGGCGAGCTACTCACCTCGGGTTTCAGGATGACAAAGACGAGATCATCACCGAGCGATTCCTTCCTCGAAGACAAGATGCTGTGTTTGGTGACCAGTTTATTTTCCAAACGGCCTCGCTACGACAGCGTATCAAGGCCAACCTAGTACTCCTTGCACCACTGCCCTGTGATGTGCCACCCTTTGCAAAATCAGTGATTTATTTGTCAAGTTTATCGGGCCCGATCAGTGCCACTGTGGTGAGTTATACCCGCCTTGCGTTTCCGCCGGAACGGATCAGCCGTTGATATGGGAATGTTTTCACTTTGTGTAGTATCGTCTCCCCGGTGCTGAGACACATTTATTCCGTCTCTACATTTTCGTACGTCAGGCTGACGTGAAAGTGATTTTGCCCTCGCTATTCCGAGGGGTTGTCAACGTCAGAAACCACGACGGGTGCAGTCAAACGGTTCGGACACGATACTGCAGTGCGTTTCGCGACCGAATGCGGTGCGGGTTCATCAGACTGAACTCCTGCGTAATGGAGAACGACGACGAAGTGTATATTCACGCGGAAGGCAGAATAAAAATACGCCTGATGCAATTGGCGGGGAATGATGGAGGTGAACACATGGGCCTCCGCGTGGGTCACCATGTGCGTCGGATCTTCGGGAATACGTAGCTATTACTTTTTTGGTACGGCGCAGGCTCGCCTACCGTAACCTACCAAACGATGTTGTACTTTATAACACTGTTGTTCAATCCTTTGAGTATCATGGCGTTTCATTGGTCGCCGGCACGCAACTGAGTTGCGATTGCAGGTACAAGGCGTAAAACGCCGACAACAATCTGGCTGTAGACGGCGTTGTTCGTTTAGCTTCGCAGGGGAACAAGCCGCTTATGTCTGCGGAGCGCTAAAGTCGCTGGTTGAACTCCCTTTTGTTTCTAGAACCACATGGGGGATAACAACACTTGCCTTTTGGGGCACAAGGCGGAATGACTGATTCCCGATGATGATCGCTTATAATAAAAAATGCGCTTTATAACCCCGTCCTTGCCCTGCTTCACCACGTTCTCGAAGTACCTCCCCGTTCCCATCTTTCCTCTTTATTTCCTCGATTCTTGGAGGGAGCCATGGCAAGCATCTGCTCCGCCGCGGAGGTCAGTCGCATTATCCACGTGTGGAACGTTCTAGTTCTCAGGCGATCGACAGAGTACATTCTCCAACGAAACACTCGGGAAACTGGTAGGTGTCTCTACCTCAGAGTGTTCCCCTTGGCTGACGGCGATCGCACAGCATGCAGTCCCTCATGGCACGCACAAAGTCCACTATCATCCATCTAGCGACTGGGACTTCATCCTGGAGACCCAAGAAACCATAGACATGTCTCTTGTTATACCACATTACCGCGCAAGACAGCAACCGGTGAACCACCGCTTGAACATGTTTGTTGCTGCTACCGGTGCTGCACCTGTGAAATTGAAAGTTGTGAGTCTTGCTTTTTTTGTTTCCAGAGGGGGGGTCTCATACTAGTGGATGACCAGTGTCGACCCGTGCCTCGATGCACATTCTACCTGGAAGTCCGAGCGAACAAGTCCAACGTTACCGTGTGGCTCCCCTCTGACTTTAAAGGCCATATTTGGCACTCGGGACGGGCATCGTACTCCGCTGGTTTCGTAAACCGGATTCTTCAAAATGTTCAGATCAACGAGGACTCGCTCGACCAGGGGGAGACAGATGAGGTCGTTGTCGAAACCATGGGTTCCGTGGCATTCCGAATGTGGGATGTCCGCGCAAATGCGCCCGAGAACTGCAGCAAGGAGACACTGAAACGCGTGTTTGGTGGTTGTTCGAAGAAACCCGAAGGGATGTGTCGCGGCATCAACTGGGATTTTTTGCTCGATGACTAGTGTTTGAATTTTTTTCTCTCTTCCACTTCGTTCGACATACCCTCATCCATACCTTTGGTTCGTTTGCCTCGGTCAAAACAGTGACAGGCTCGGGACCTCTATTTATTCATTCACCACTGACTTTACTAAGCAGTCCTGTGTAGCCAATCTGAACATGTAGCCATCTTTCGAGCGCACACTTTATATTGTAGCTCTGCATAATCACTGTAGCACTAGCCACTTCATTCGACTGAAACACGTCGCGTCATTCGTTTGCCACGTTGGCTGCGATGTAAAGGCCGTTGGTCCAGTGAGATTAATGTGGATGTCGACATGTCAACATCTCACGTCCGACCCTTCGGATATGTTGTAAATTATGTAATGACGCCTACTCCGCGACGTTTCAAGTTGGCCATGCCGGCCCATCGCGTTGACCTCTTGATGTTATTCCGGCCACGTTATTCTCATGCTTAGCATAATCAGTATGATTCCTTTTCTCATGATGGCCATCCTCCCACCATACAGGATGGCTCGTCTTACCAACATTGACGCTGGTGAACATTGAAATTTAAGTCAAAGGAAGCATGTTGTGGCCAATGCCTCTTGCAACTCCCGGACTACGCAGTGCGAGCCACCGACGACTCAACGCTTGCAGCATAATAACCCCATGTCGATGCTCGTGGTGTCTCCTCTTACGAGGAAACTCAAAAGTGAGCCTCGGAGTGCATACATTCCCACTTGCCAGACTTATCAAGCGATGACAGTCTTCACAAGCACTCTGACTGCTATCGCTCAACTATTGACAATTTACAAAGTGATCTATCGCCACGTGATGCGTAGATTTAAGTGGGAGGATGCATGCACAGTTGTTGCATTGATCGGCAGTGTCATTTGCGTGGTCACCTCCTGGACACAGTTCGAACTGGGTGAGTGTGTCTGCCTTATCTACCCTTGTTCTGTAAGTATCCATCCGACGCATCCAGCCGGCAAGCCTTCCGTAATCTCGCTCTGGATATATGCACTCACTTATCCCAGCGTAGTCTGGTCTGTAGTCCCTTTACTTCCGCTGAGGATCTAGTATTCAGTATCTCTTGCAGGTCAGTGAGACTCAGTATCCTGCTGTCACTCTTACACCTCACGCTGCCCTCGTTAAACTTGCGTCGAGCAATGCTTTTTATTGCTGCTTTGTTTGTCCTGACGTGGTTATCGTTGACGATGACTTTCGTGGGGAACCTCGCGTCGAGCCATCACTGGTACTCCACTCCAAACCAACAAGACAGGAAGTGGGCACGGTCCGTTGCAATATTTGAATTGATCGGTACGTCTTTCTCAGGTGCTCACTTGTTACATCCTAACTCGGGACAAAGTAGACATTTTATCCGACGGCACGCTAATCACCCTCGCCATCCATTCACTCCGTTCCGTAAAGTTGCCACACTCCCGACAACGATTGTTCATCGCAGCCTTTTCCACGAACATCCTTGTCACCATTGTGTCCTCTTTTCGGGCTGCTTGTCAGGTTCTTTATATTTCCACCTTCATTGGAGTAACAATTGAAATTGAAGTGTGTGATTCTTTCGTACCAAAATCTTCAAGGTTCTCACATTTTATCTGATAGGTCGCCTGTTCCCTCTTTGTTTGCAACTCCTTGTTTGTTACGACACTTGTCTATCGTATGCTGCACCGCAACGACACCGCAAATGCACATAGTCCCAGTATGCGCAGTGTACGTGCACCTGGAGATACGCTCCAGTTCACCTCAGTTGTAGATCTGGATGGACTGGATGCCTTCGGCAGCGGTATCGGCGGCAGTATTTCAGTTCCTCGGTCCATCACGACTTCACCCATTACACGTACGGAGATATCATGCCCTGACAGTGCGAGGCAAACTCTAAATGATATCAATCAACTACATAATCCAGCACTGGTATCTCTAGACACCATTTACATCACAGATCGTCTCTCCACACAATATTAACGCCCTCTCGTTGGAGTCTGCATCCATAACCATCTTGTATAGGTTCTTCACCAAGTAATAGTCACCACCAAGTTCTGTTACTCCCTTGAAATGTTGCTTTCGCCCACACATTCTCATCTCTACTACTTCTCTATGATCCCTAGGTGTGTAAGATTAATGTTACCGGACACTGTTTGACGATCTGACGATTCGGCGGTCTCTGACTCTCAGTAGGGCCGCATCACTGATCGTGGTAAGTATTTATTTACTTTGCCCTGGAACTGTATGGAACACACGCCTGCCCAGGGAAATGACCGTACTAATGGCTGCATGATGACGGCATCTTACGCAATGAAGGGTTCTGAGCTACTTATAAATCCGGAGTCAGTCAATATTTAATGTTGAGCAGCTTCGCGGCGCACATGCGACGACGACGATGGGTGTCAGTTATCAATTTTCAAAGTCGACCATGTTGACCATCCGAGGTTCGTGCACCGTTCTTGCCGTTTTTTTTTTTCACACCTTGACTGATTTTCAGTCGTCAGCAGTGTCGCGCAATTTATCGGAATTGTGCTGTCGATATTTCGTGTGTGGTTTCGACTGCAAATCCGACGCCTGTGGTGGGAAGACGCGTGGGCGTGCATTGCATGCCTGTGTTCGATCGCACTCCTGACCTCAGAGTGGATGTATCTGAAAGGTGGTGCGTACTCAAGCATATGACTTACTGCAAGACTGTCGGACGTGCCAACTTCACATAACCAGAATGGACGGTCTCAATCGTCGGATTTTGGATATATTCCCTGATGTTGACGTGTGTCGTGTGGTATGTCGTATGGCTGCTTCGCTCATTCGTTGTTAAAAGCACCCGTTTTAAGGGCTGTTCGCATGAGCCTACTATTCTCGGTAGCTCGCATTCTCAACCCGACACACCGTGCACGCTATATGGTAACGGCGCTGGCCGCCCTCTTCTCACTAATAGCCCTGGCATACATAACAGTAAAACTATGGTGGTACTCTATTGATCGAGGTTGGCTCAAGCACACTGCGTTTTATACGATGCCCGCGCGTTGGCTGCCTTATCCAATGTACATTTATGAGTTGTGCAGTGAGTGCGCAAAGTCGTTGCATGTCCGGCATCGCATTGAAGACATGCCTAGCTGACTGTATTTCTGACGCGATCCTCATCGCTTTGCCTGTTCGGTTGCTGTGGGGCATGAATCTTCCGACGAAGCGGCGACGGATGATCATCGCGATATTTTCTTCAAGCATCATCGTAACGACGGCGTCGATATTTCGCGCAGTGAGTCAGATGATGAGTCTTACCTCCCTCGTCGGAGTGGCCACGGACCTGGAGGTAAGGCTCTGTCCTGAGGCAGCTCGTTGAGTGCTAGGCTTAACACGAGCTACCCAGGTAGCGTGTTGTATCATCACCTGCAACCTACTTGTGATCGCGACTCTCGTTTATCGCATCTTTCAGAGAAGGGTATCGACTACACATGTCCCTGAATCTGATTCCGAGGACGACGACTATACGACGCCTGTCAGGGCTGGGGTCACGACTTTGGCAATGACAACAGTTGATTTCAGTGCTCTATACAACTCGGAAGATTACAGCAGCCGGCAAGACACTTGCACCTCTGAAGTACGGCCGGAGCACTCCTGCCTATCTGACCAATAACATTCCCTTTCCCTCAACGCTATATCCCCAGACACATGGACACTGTTTTATCAGCATGTTGCAGCGATACCATATACATTATATATACCCTGTTGTTTTATCCTGCATTCTCGAGGCACTTTTCGACAGTTTCCAAGAGTGCGGGGTTCTCGAGTGCAGCAGCAACTCGCTCCTTGTCGTTAAGCTGCTTGTTCACTAGATCAAGGGTGAGGCACTTGTATTGCTTGCGAAGGGAAAGCGAACCTGACACCTCACTCTGATGGGAACCAGGTTTAACCCGGATGTCGACCTTGAATCTTGGTGGGAGACTGCGCAGAAGTCTCACTCGGATGCACAACCCTGAGGGAACAGCGGTGTTAGGTTTGCTATCAATCGTGAGACGAACGTGCTTGATTGTACCAATAAGTGTCGACATGCCACAGTGTGGTACCGTTGGTGTGAACTCGACCACGATGTGATTTTCCCCGACCTCGATCTGTTCGGCAGATACCACCCGAAGCTCTTCCAAGCTGTTTGGATGTTCGGGGTCAGAGATGGACCTTATAAGCTCTGAAAAGAGAGTCAAGCATGTATTTTCCCGCGATCAGTTCGAGGAGGATTACCGAATATCTCGTCCTGGTCAATCGGTTCCACGTCGGTGCTGATGCTCCTGTCCTCGTTATCATCGTCCACCCAGAGAGATTGACCTGTTTCAAATCGCGATTTCCTGGAGGACTTGCGTGACACGTATATAGTTGGGTTGGCGTTGAATATTTGCATAGCCATGGTTGACGATGAGCTATCCCTCTGACATGTTCGGTGCTGACAACGAAGATCTGTTTATGTCACGCTGTGCATGGTGTCACAGAATCACGTGTTTCCGAGCTATTTGTGACGAGACTGTGGTCTGCAATTCATACGCGTCAATTAGCAGAAGTTCTTTTCTGTTCGGCATTCGCGTTCAGGGTCTACAGCCTGTCCTCAAGTCCAACTCGGTCCTGTCTTCGTGGAGCAGCCTTGTAAACATGCCACCAAAGGTATGTCGTGTCCTCCCCGTGTCTCCTGTCCTTGTCGTACCTGTGCTTATTCCCCGCGCAGCGCAAACGTGCAGAGGCTGACACGGCCGTCGAGAGTTCGACGACGCGATCAACCAAGAAATCATCTCGAACGAGTAAGCTCCGAGTTTGTTCAGTGTCATGCACCCTATAACCTTGTGTGCAGCCCGGGAAAAAAATGGTGCGGCCGACGGCACTGACAAGGTGGACACATCGTGCGTGATGTGTTCTATATTATGGCGACGTGAAACTAATTTACTACGGCAGACTCAGCAACTCCGTCGAGGTCAGTGTCTTCTCGCCCGCTTCAAGGAACGCTCGATCGTTTATCGACGACTGAACATAGCCACCATCGAAGAGAACTAAATCAAGGGGAAAGACGGCAGCGACTAGGATACAGCGGGTGTTCGGGTAGGTCGTCGTGTTGGCTGTACACTCTGCTCAGCTGATTTGCACGGGGCCCAGAATTGATGACGTAAGTACTCCGGATCGGTCGACTGAAATACCAGAGTCAAACTTGCCACCGTCACAGGAACCCCTCAACTCCACGAGCCAACAGCAGAGCGAGTAAGTCAGCCTTTGCTCCGTCTAATTCCCCACCGCCACTCCTTGGTCTCCGTTATATCTACCTCTTCAATCGGGGTGATCAGGTTCAACTATCGCCTGCTTATACCCCGCATGCGCCTCTCGTCCTTGTTGTGCTGTGTTTCTAACAACCTCGAACTTAGTGATGAGTTGGATATGCATAAACAATCTCCCGTGTGTTTCTGTCTCGTCTATCAAACTGCTAGTATGTTGACACTTGCGTCTCCAACAGACGATCGTACCGACTAGGGTAGAGTATACGCAACAACGAGCACAAGCGCTTTTCAAGAGCTTTGCAGACAACGACAACCCAGATGTCATTGGACCAGAAGGTGTGGAAAAATTATGCACGGAGGCTGGTATACCATTGGATGGTGCACAGCCCCTCATCTTGGCGTGGCAATTCAAGGCACAGGAGATGGCCAAACTTAGTCGTTCTGAGTGGCTACAGGGAACTGAGGCTCTGAGGTGTGGCCTAGAACTCCATTTTGGCTGAGCCTGCTGACCGTGTACATAAGAATCTCCTCACTACCAGTCTTGGCAATGGCATTGAAGGAACTGGATGACCTTGTCGTTCATGACAAGCAACCGATAACGCCAGTTTCTTCCCTGTCCTCCCTTAAGAAGCGGGGTGCAATCGACTCTCAGGAACCTTATAACAGAACCCGCTATTCGCAATATGCATCGAATCGCAATACTGCCTTCACAGAGCTATATCAGTTTTGTTTCACGCTTGCCAAGCCGCCGTGAGTGCCCAGTGTGTTGCCGCTATGCGTGCTGACCTTTGCTCCTAGACACAGCAGGAATATAGATATAGAGGTGACCAGTTTCCAGACTTGCCGTGCTTCCCTTTTCCTCACACGCGAGTAGACAGCTATGGCGCTATGGTCTGTACTTCTGGCTCTGCGATATCCGATCACCACCGAGTTGATCGAGTTCTTGAACGTGAGCCTAGCCCTGTATGTTTCAACTCCTTATCCTAACCCTCAGCAGGAAAGCGGGTCCTACAAGGGTGCCAACAAAGATATATGGAATATGGTGGATATCCTGGGATGATACGATTCTGAGGAGCCGATACTCATCATTGTTTCTAGGTGTACGAGTTCTGTCAAACGGTCAACGAAGAGTTCAGCAACTACGAAGTTGATGGGGTACGCCCTTTCTTCGTGCATTCGTGATCTCCACAAACGCCCTTTCTAGGCTTGGCCCACCATGCTAGATGATTTCGTTGCGTGGAAGAGAGACAGGATGGCACGCTCGACAAACGATCTGCCACAATGACCTAGGACATGCGCTACATACAACTCCCGCTTAATATCACGCACACAGTGACACTAGCATCTCCATTCGTGTATCCATTCATGTATCCACATTCCAAGGGCCGTTTAGCATCCCGAATGACATGTCTACATCTGTTGATATGGGCTATCTGGTGGATGGGGATCCTCGTCTGTGTGTTGTGGCGTGAGTGTCCCGCCGGGTTGGGAAGGTCGTGTATCGGCGGCGAAATGTAGCGGAGGTTGTTGGGGACGAAGAGCGGGTTCGTCTGCTCGGCGCTTATTGCCAAGATCGAAGCGCGAGACCCGTCGCACGTCGGGACGATCTGCAGCTGAGTCGAGTTCAGCGGCCTCGTGAGGGAGGGGCGGGAGTCCTAGGGACGCTCGGACTGCTTCCCATCTGCCTTGTATACGATTGCCAAGACGAGGGGTAATAGGTAGGTCTGGGTTCAGGTTCGGTTGAACGAGGGCGCGGTGGGTCGACCAGTTCGAGCGGGATGAGTGTGGTGATGAGGACGTGACCCGCCGAACGAGTCCAGCCGCGAGACAGACGAGAACAAGGAATGCGACGAGTCTGACGTGTTTGATGTGGTACCTGTGCTGGCCAGCCATGACATGGTTGTTGCTCGTCGACAGTTGCGTGAGTAAACAACACAACACTCTACTTATCACACTTCAGTCGTTCAAGCCCACCGCGATAATCTCGAATTCCCCAGTACAACAACCATCACCACTCAGAAATCATCCACCTCAACAGGTCGTACCCCCTGCATCTTCTCCATCGTCTCCCTCAACTCTGTCTCGGCAAAAACGGCGGCCTCCCTTGCAACCACAAGCTTCTTCTCAAGTTCGTCCGCAGTCATTGGACACAGCTCACCATCCTGCTCGACCATGCCAATACTGTCGAACCGCTTCAGCGTGTTTCCAATGCGAGGCATGAATGCGTGACGATCCCAACCACTGTCGTTGAATGCAAGGACAGCGCGAACAGCGGCGGTGTTGATGTCGCGGTGAAGTTCCTCCAGTTTCGATAGTTGAACCTCCATCCAGCGGGCACGACGTTCAAGGGCGAGCGTTAGCGCCGCGACCTCGTCCTCCTTTCCCGCTGCGTCGTCACTTGTGTCGTCCAAAAAGTCATCGCCTTTGAGCATGTCCCTGAGTACACCATCAAACGACGAGCTGTCGTCCCATGTAGTGCGCGGAAGAAGTCGCAATAGATCGGATATCGTCTGGGTCAATGTCTCAAGAAGCTGCTGAAAGGAAGACACTGCATTGTCGATGGAACCAGAAGGCATGTTGGTGGCAAACGACCCACCGCCGACCGAGAGAGCTGATAGAGCATGGACCAAAGGGCCATACTCCAAGGGCATCTTTGCGGCGGGATTGATCTTTTGCACGTCAAAAAACGGATGATTAGGGAGGTCCATAGACGGGTATCTGACGTCGAGCTCGTCCATAACATCCGCAAGCGACGTTCGTTCGATGGGAGATGTTCGATCGGCGGACTGTGCCCGAGACACGCTGGGGCTCGGTGATACGACCTCACTGCTCTTGCCGGCATGTGCCGCAGGTGTCTCTGAGGCAGCGACGGATGGCGCGGCCGACATCTCGTCGGTGGCGACCTCATTGTCCCTGGGGATCTTGATGGGACGAGTAACCGGCTTGTTCTTTTTAGGTAGCTTTGAACGGATGGGAGCCTGGACGACCAGCTCGGGCACCTTGGGAGGGGCCGGCGCTTGCTTTTCGATGCCGCCCTTCTTCGGCGTAGCCTTGGAACTCCCTCCTGCCTTCCCCTGCCCCTTCATCTTTTCCTTTTCCTCTTTCTCAGCCTCTCCATCTTTCTCAGCCTCTCCATCTTTCTCAGCCTCTCCACGTTTTTCCTGTTGTGCTTTCGCGACCTTTGCTTTCTCGGCTTGTGCAGCCTTCTCCTGAGCGGCCCTCTCCTTCTCGAGTTTCTCTTGCTCAGCCTTTTCCCTCTCCGCCTTCTCCCTCTCTGCCTTCTCCGCCTTCTCTTTAGCCTCCCTTATCACAGCTAACCTTTCCTGTTCCACTGCCTTCTCCTGAGCAATACGTGCCTTCTCGGCGGTACGTGCAGCAGCCTTCTCCTGTGCTGCTTTCTGTCGCTCGAGTGCACGTTCAGCAGCAGCAGCTTTCTTCGCAGCCTTGCGCTCGACTTTTGCTTGCTGTTTACCAGCATCTTCCGGTTTTGATGCTTCGACAGCAGGCGTTTGCGCCTCCGAAGGGGTCGCTGCGGTGGTGGAGTTATCCGTTACCGTACCGAGGGCTGGAAATTCCGCTGAGTCTAAGGTAGGCAACGGGGAGGGCGGAATAGAAGCCGGGGCTGGGAGGCGTGAAGAAAGCAAATGTAGCAAAGAAATATTCGTCAGTATCATCATACAAAAAACGAAAGTGGGGGAGGGATCAGGGATGGTGAGCATGGAGTGGATGGGACGCATGAATAACGATAGGTTGGGGTATAAGTTTAAAAAGGATCGTGAATGATCGGCGTCATCATCATGGATAGATACTAACGTCTCCTGCAGCTTCACGAATTCATGGCGGCACGACGAGTGGATGATGACGAGGAAAGAGGATCAGGAGCGACGCATTCATTCAACAATCATGGCCGTTGATAATATTTCCGCACTGAAAGCACGGCACTCGGTACTCGGACCTGGGACTCCCTCCCCTAGAAAAAGGAAAGACACTCACCTGTAAGGGGCGGTTGAACTTTCGAGGGATCTACCTGCGGTTCAGCGCCATTATTATTTGCTGTGAGATTAATGGGGAGACCCTGAGGATAACCCAATCCAGGAGGGGGCCCAACACCCATTTGAGGGGGTGCATGGCTGATACCGACAGAAGAGGGGGCAGAGGAATAGGTCGCGTTGGGAATCGTAGGAACCGCCGAGGGGAGGACGGGTGACGCAAGTCGAGCAGACATAATGGCTGGATCGTTGAATGGCTGGTTCTGTGCGTACGGATAATGCTGTTGTTGATCTATACCTTAGCGGGGAGAAGATCGGGACAAATAGTAAAAACATGAAAAAATGGAACACAGTAAATTCGCGAAGACAACAGTACGAAAGAAGAAATCGTCAATGTTTGCGGTGACACTTCATACGAAGAGAAGTCTCCTACCAGGGGGACCATTAGGGATTACACTAGCCCGCTCACGACTGGACTGGATGAACTCGCGAAGCTGCGCCTCGCTAACGATATTATTATCGAAGGGCTGGAAGCGGGCATGCTGCTGCTGCGGTTGGGAGTGGAGTTGCGTGGCAGGAGCATGCGGCGCCAGCGATGAAGTCGTATACCCAGGTTCGATACGCGAGGGTAAATTCCAGTGGGGCTGAGCCGATGATGCGGTCTCACCGGAGAAGAAAGAGTGGTGGCTATCACTCGCGCTAAGCGGAGAGGTGGGGTTGACAGGGGATGATGCAGCAGTGGACCCCCGGCGACCCCGCGCAAATCCAAACCTTGATACTTTCCTTTCCTCATCAGCGAACGGCGACTTCCTGGAAGTGGACGAAACTCCTGGCGGTACAATTGCATCCTCACTGACCTCCCCAAACGGATTAAAGGAGCCGACATAGCTAGATCCTCCCGCTGGATGACGCTCGATAGGTGTACCGCGCAGGGAGAGAGAATCATACATCGACCGGCTGGGATTGTGTGGGTACGAAAGACCAGGCGGTGCCATGTACGCTCGTGGGTGATGCGCTTGGGATAGTGGCTGTGTCGGGCACAGGGCGGGGAAAACATCCATGAACCCACCTGTCATAGGTGTGTTGGCCTCTGCCTCGAGATCAGGGAGAGCAATATCCGCGCTAAGGTCCTCTCCCGCAAGTTTGGGATCCAAGTTGAAACTGAATCCGCCGAATTCATTGTCTTCTCCTGATACCATCCTAAGCGTGCGATCAAGGTCTGGAAAGATGTTGATACTTGATACGGAAATCGCATTCTCACGCCGAGACTTGACATCGTCAAGAAGAGCTTGGGCGGCAGTGGATATCTGATAAGTAGACTGCGAGGGGTTGATTCCCGGGGGAGTGAGAGGGTCCATCTTGCGAGAAGGTGGAGGTAGACCAGGAGGTATATCTGGTATGCCCTGGGGAACGGATGGAGCGGACAACTCGGATTCAGTCGATCGTGGACGGACTGGGGAAATATCCTGAGAGCCCGAACCAGCGTCGGAATCCACCGCTAAAGAGGGGGCCGGAGAGATAGATGGTTGCGGGACACCTGACTCCTTGGTACGCAATGATTTGACCTCCAGCGGGGTGGCAGGTCGCTGAGGCATTGTAGTAGCAGCTGGCGTCGGAGGGCGCGAAGAAGACGTGACGGATGGCGTCTTTGCGCTCCCTGCGATAGATCCGCCTTTCCGATCGTGATGCGAGCGACTCGATGGCTTTGTGTCAGTAGTAGCGCCGGCATTGCGAGACTGACGTTGTCCACCTCGTTTATTCGGCCGTTGAGTGACTGAAATGGAAGCCTGCGTAGAAGGAGTGGTCGATGGGAGTGGTGTTGTCTTACCACCCCATGCCGCGGTACGCGGCAAAGCTCCTGCGAACCATATTAGATCGCGCGAGTAATAAATTCAGTTCAACTCACCGTCACCTTCCTTGGCGGTGCGTGAGATACTTTCTGTATCCTTGATTGTATGCTTGCTAGGAAGACAGATGAATAACATTCGTGACCAAGTCAACAAACGAAACCCACAGTGTAGTAAGATCCTCCTTCGTGAAGCAATCCTTCTCATCTCCCCATTCGTGCAGATTCATGCAAGTGTGATCGGTGCAGCTAACCCCACGGAGAAATGACATGCAGTATTTTGTCGTTCCATAACTCGCTCGCATGACCTCACGACCTCCCCCTGGGGAAGGGGCACCGTCAACTGTAGAGATACACCGAGCTGCATCCTCGCGGCGGTGGTAGGTGATGTAGAGGCCAAGAACGGGAGTACCACCGCCCGATGGAGTACGCTTGACTAGTATAATCTTGGATATCTTGCCATACTGACCAAAGTATTCGTTCGAGCGGAGCGTAGGAATGAGCTAGGTCATTTTGATCAAGTATGACGTTGGCTAAATTAATGATATGCCTACCTCCTCTTTGGCAAATCTGGGACCGATCCCAACTACATAAACGACGCTGCGTTGGACCACGCGCACGTTAGGAAGATGGCGACGCCCTAAGGCCTCGAGTTCTTTACGTTCACGCTCGCGTTGCTTCTTTTGCTGTGTAAGGCGCTTGTGGCTACATGCGCACACAATGATGAGTGAACAAAGGGGGCGATACCGAGGGCAGAGAAACGTACTCTTCTTTTGCGATAGCCTTGAATTGAACGGCTTCATCGCTGTACTCCCTTCGACAAGCGGGGCAGCGACCGTTAAGGTTTTCCTTAATGTGATGCCAGCAGAAGCGGCAGATCTTGTGAAAAAGTCACGACGTGGGTTTCATAAATGTTACGCAATAATTCATACCTGGTATCCACAGACACATGGCTTAAAATTGAGGTCTGAAATATCCATCTCCTCAAGACAAAGGGGACATTCGGCATCATCCTATGGTGATCGGAGGGACTGAGATGCTTGCCTGTGACACCAAGGGATGCATGCGGATGACTTACTGCATCGTCGTCGCTCCAGTACGCGTCCTGTACGCCTGCCAAGACATGGGACTTTGACTGGTGTGCTGAGAAGCCTGCATGCACGACGGGTGCAGGTAGAGATGGATGAGCGAGCAGTCTTGTTGTAAACATTGTTCTTGTTGCGACACGGGTTGTGAATGCGACGGACGACGAGGAGGACGACGAGGGTGTTGGCAAGGGTGAAAGCTACAAACGCGACGCACGAGGCCAACTTCATCTCCCCTTTCCCACGCTCCCTATGTTTGCTCTTATTTGTCATTGGTGGCGCCCTTTTCAATTTAATTTAATTTTTTTTCATCTGAGGTACTCATGTTTGCTCGTCTGCTCGTCCGCTGGCCTCGCGTCGCTGTCCATGCACACGTCAGGTCGTTCTGTGCGACGTCGCTGGCACGCGCACACAACGCAGCCGCTGTCCTGAAGCCCAATGCAGCGTTCGCTAATGAGCCTTACGTCGATCAAGCCACCAACCGGACACACTTTTCGTCGACTACGTTCGCCGACGCGCCTATCTCGAACACATCCAAGATGGCCATTCCACACGAGTACGTACCCTTCTGCCGTCCTTGTTCGGGCCGTAACTGTCGCTGTGCTAACAGCGTTCTAGGTACATGAGTGACGTCCAAGGTAAGACTCTTCCTTCGCGCGGTGAGACACTACTTAATCTGTACACACAGAGGCAACGCTCGAGGTATTCAGTTCCAATACACTCTAGCCATTGCTTACGATTTTACATTAGCTTGGGCTTTCCGGCACAGATCTGCTTGTCCAGGCAAAGACCGGGACAGGTGCGTCACACGCTCGTATATTTGGCGGTAGGTGCGAATGATAATCATAGGTAAAACGATGGCTTTTTTGCTGCCTGCCATCGAACAACTCGCCAAAAAGCCCGTGTCTCGCGGGGGGGCTGTCTCTATCCTTGTACTATCTCCGACGCGAGAGCTTGCTATGCAGGTCTGCAGTAGACTCACAGTCTAACTTCCACGTTCTTACTTCCACACCTTCAGATTCAAAAGGAGGCTGATACCCTCGTGAGACACCATCCTTTCCGGGTGCAAACTCTCATCGGCGGTACCAGGTACCCAGTTGCATTCATGCAGTATCCACTTGACTCACAAGGACCCCTTTAAAAGTATCGGTATGCAAAAGCAAAAGCTTGCTACACGCCGTTGTGACATCCTTGTTGCAACACCTGGTCGGCTCCTCGACCTTCTGGGGTCGACTGATCTGGCCGAAAAGTTGCATTCCATTCAGACCGTCGTGCTAGACGAGGCTGATCGTCTATTGGACATCGGATTCAAGGATACCCTAAATTCCATCTTCAAGTACCTCCCAGAACGCGACCAAAGCCCCAGACAGTGCATGCTCTATTCGGCGACCCTAAGCCGGGACGTGAAGGAGGTCAAACATTTCTCTCTATCTACAAATCAAGACTGATATATTTGTCCTTGGGTGCAGATAGCCGCGCTTTACTTGACCCCTAACTACAAGTTCGTATCCACTCTAGCTGAAGATGAAGTCAACACCCATGAACACGGTAATGCGTTGCACTATCATTTCGCGAGTTTACTAAAAATCTTTTCCTAGTCCCTCAAACTTGCATCACTGTACCGATCAGCGATACCATGAAAGCTACTCTTGCTGTCCTGCGGGATGACGCTGCCGAACATGGAAATCACTCAAAGTCAATGGTGTTTTGCACGACTGCATGGGGCACATCTGCTACCGCTAAGCTTCTTGAGCATGCGGGCTATGGAACATTGCCTCGCGTCTTTGAGATACACAGCAGGATGACCCAACATAGGCGGATAGCTGTTGCTCAAGACTTCAAACGGGCAAAAAGTGGGGTATTGGTGACTTCTGATGTCACTGCGCGAGGCATGGACTTCCCTGGGTTAGTTGCCTTTGCACTGGTGGTTGATCACAGCTAAACCGTGTCACTGACAGAGTGACCCTCATCGTGCAAGTCGGCCTTCCCTCCTCTAGCGAGCAATATATCCATCGCCTTGGTCGTACAGCTCGTGCAGGTCGATCCGGCAAGGGCGTGATTATCCTCACTTCTCATGAGTCCGGATTCCTCAGAACGCCTGATATGCGAACCCTCCCGATCCAGCCTCACCCAGAAATCCAACTACCTTCACTGCCTCGCGCTGAGCTCGACAAGACCCTGCAAATCCAGGCGTACGGTGCATGGCTTGGTTTCAACGCACAGTATACCAGGCAGGTGTTTCGATCGAGGCAGCAATTCGTCAATGAAGCCAACAAGTACGCTCGGGATGTGCTCGGATGGGCAGATGAGTCTGGGGCACCACCGCTCAGTCCCAAGACTGCACGCAATCTCGGTATACAGGGCTTGGATGGAGTAAACACGAGTGACAGTGGTTTGGGGAGAGATGGGTACCAACGGTCTTCCTCTCACCGCAGCCCGCCAGGCAGATCATCGTGGCAGGGAGAGGATCATGCATTCGGACAAGCACGACGCCCACCACGTCAAGATACTAACAGGTTATCGTGGCATGGGGGTGATGGCATCCCCAATGATGGGTTCGGACAGCGCCGACGTTTGCCTCGCCAAGATAGCCATGAACGATCATCCGACAGACGATCTGACTTTAAATCCAGCCGCCCACGACGTTGGAGTGACGATCGGGTTCGGGGAGAGCGAGGTTGGGATAACGAATCCTAGACGTAAGGGATACGTCGCGTTTTTGCTTTATAGATTATCAGTATAGTGCCATCTTATTAGAGTGTAGTACTACTGCGGTCGTTTCGTATCACGACCTAATCCACGCTCACACATTTACCTTGACTCGAACGCGATGGAAGGTGTATCACAACTCCCTCAAGGCCTGCAACCTCAAGCTGGCCAATCCAATGCAGACGAAGAGGCACGAAGAGAAGCGGAAGAAGCCATCCGCAGAGACATGATGGCTACCGTGCTGGACACCGCTGCGCGCGAGCGGCGTAAGTACTTGTTCACCTCCTCCCAGAGCGAACCTCACGATGCTCGATGGACATTGGTCGGTTCACCCCCTCTGGTCGTTCGCCTTCATCGCCATAAACGACGTTTGAACGGGCCACGATGACGATGGTGATGGCACCCGCACCCACACGCATCGATGACACTCCAGTCTCTCGCATCGCGCTCGTGAGTCCCGAGCGATCGCGACAGATCGAAGGTATCCTCGTCCGGATGGCCCAGACGGGCCAGCTGCGCGGGAAGGTGAGCGAAGAGCAGCTCATTGAGCTGTTGGAGCAGGTGAGCACGTGTACAGAGCATCATTCCGCCCCCCGTCCCCTGGTGAGCTTACTCACGCCGCGCGTATGTTAGATGGAGGAAGTACAGAACAAGACGGGCTCGAAAAAGACGACGATAAAGGCGTGTATTCGACATGCCGTCTGTGTCAATGGCGCTGACTGGGGGACTTTCGTCTGTTAGTATCAACGGAGGCGGGACATTGACGATGACGACTTTTGACCGTCGTCGTCGTCGCGTGTCGCGTGTTGAACTGTTGTCATATATTCCTATCGCCCCTACACGTACAGATGTTTGTATTCCATGATGTTCGCGATCGACGAGATGAGAGTCGTGCTTTGCGACGCATCACAACAATCGCCAGATCCCTTCTGTGGACATGTACTAGTTACCACCCACAGAAACCGATTGCCGAGCAGGTCTGTCAAGTATAGTATTCCTTGACGAACCTCCCCCACTTCTCGATGACAGGTTTGACGATCGAATCCCATTCCTTGCCTTTGTACTGCCCTTTCTCTGGACGCGGGAATGCAAAAATTTCCCTGTGAACGGCACCGCCTAAGGAAGAGGGATGTTAGTGATGAAACGACACACTAGACCATACTCACAATCGAGGCATGTGGTCTCCTTTGGCGTGGTCTTCTTAGGAGGACTTATGCTACCCGCACCCAATGATGAATCAGGAACGCCATCCGGCCAGCCTGAATTCAAGTAGGGTGCATGCAACGACAAATCTGTCAATTCGATGTGGACGAGTCGTTCGACGCGATGACAGAAAGGACCGGGGTCGCCAGCTTTCATATTACCCTTGAGCAGGCTCCCGCCCGTCCCGTCGTCGTCTTCGGCCGTGCCTGGCCACCACCCGCGTGGGATTTGCACCTTGGAACCGCATTGCTTGTCCCATTGATCGAGTCTCTTGACGAGGTTGACGGCACGGCCGACTTTGAGCTGTATCACGTCTGGTCGTTTGGGATCTGCAACAAGTTCCAACATCGTCGATATGTACGTGGATATGTGGGGGAGCAGAAGGGGAAACGACGTTACCTCGTATCTCAAACGTATAGATGTACCCCGGAACGTCAGCGAGGGATGGCGCTTTCTCCATTTCCACTCTCAAAACCAGCTGGGTATCCACCTGCAGGTATTTAGGTATGTAATCTGCGAAACAATATCAGACGAGCGTCTCCCGCGTTGACCTGAAGTTGCGCATACGACTGAATTCGATAAATCTGTCTGGGTTTCCAGCCTTTCGAACATAGAAACCCGTTTGGGCGGTGATCATGGCCTCTCTATGTTGATGACAGTACAAGACTGGCGTAGGGTCCAGATGAGAATGCGTTGCAGGAAGCTTGACCTGTCTGCAACACTGTTTTCCGGCCTTGGTCATACCACTACATTGTACCGTGTTTCTTCCAGGAGAGGACGTTGTAGGCGAAGGAGGGACTGAGACAGCACGCGGTCTGCGCGGGGTCACGTTGAGGGTTGGTTGAGATGGACCGGTCACAGCAGACTGAGGCGGCCTTGCCGCTTTGGGTGATACAATAGGATCTGAGCGTGGTCGCATAGGGACAGTAACAAAGGGCGGGGCAAGAGTGGGCTTCGTTGGGGTATCTGTTCTTAGGGACTTGAGGGCATAGTGCATCGTCAAGGATTGGTTGCCAGGCTGAGGGACAGGCATGGGTATAGGCATGGATATCAGTTTCGAAGGTGGGACTGGGGGCGGTTTCGCCTCTGGCGGCGGGGCTGATCTGGCATTCAGGTGATGGGGTGGCACCAGAGGTGGGCGACGATGGCTGTCGAGCGCGGCATTCCACGCGAGCAGCTCAGGACTGAACCCCCCGACAAAAGTGCTATGATTGTCTGGTCCAGGTGGATCTGGGAGCTTCTTCTCAGTGGGTTTTTTGCCTGCGAGGGCCAGCGCATCGAAACTCTCGACGAGATCATACCGCTTTGGAGGAACGGGGGGCAATTTGCTCATGATGGCTTGAGTCAAGCCCCAAGAAAAGGGCCGCAAGCGAAAAAGCCTGCGCCCGTGAGCAAATGGCCTCGTGTAGAGGACAATATTGGCAAGTTGACTCGAGGAGTAACGACGTGCATCGCCATTTACGATTGCCTTTCTTGCCTCTGAACAACAACAACGTGAGTACGTTTCTCATCATTTTTACGAGATGAAACGCACTGGGCTCTGATATACTTGATGCCATGCACTACGCTCTCATTTAAAGAGCGGCGGCCTAGAAAACCGTTGACTGACTTTTTTTTTCTATTAAAGTTTTAATGAACCATTGCTGACCAGCTTCCCCCGCTAGGTCGTCGGGTGGGAGCGAAAAAAAAATCGTGCTAGTGAGGTAGTGTACACTGTCGACTATAATCACATCTACCACTTCCACCATGTCTACCATCATGGTCGACCCAGAGAGCGTCACCAACGTCTTGGATGAAATGAGTATGAGCATGGCCGCCACCCGAGAACTCATCCAATCTCTGAAAGAAAAGTAGGTAGTTCAACAGCAACCTACGGACAGATCCTGACAACCTACACGCAGGCAATCCTCCACGGACGACCTGGACACCAGAGACGGCATATCGCTATTGTCTCTCAAACACCACCTCATGTTGTTTTACCTCCAGTCGCTCGTTCTCCTCGTCGCACGGCGTGCAGCAGGCGACACGCTAGAAAACCGGACTCCAGTATCCCTCCCTTTCAGCACCCCCGAACGCGGCGCACGCGGAGCAGATGTCGGTGACTTGGTGGACTCGATGATCGAGGGTCGTGTCGTGCTTGAAAAATTAAAAGTCCTCGAAAGCAGGATCAGGTATCAGATCGAGAAACTCGTTCGTATCTCAGACGATGCGTCGAAAAACGTCGCCGACGGTAAGGCGTGCTTGCTCGCTCTCGTCCGATACCCGCTGATAGCATTGTCGTTCACACAAAGACCCGTTGGCCTTTCGACCCAACCCTCAGAACCTGGTCGACAACGACCAAGCCTTGGACGCGGCGACGGACAACGAAGACGACGAAGAGACAGCCAAACGCGGTGGTATCTACAAGCCCCCCAAATTGGCGCCGATGCCCTACACAGAAAGCGCTGGCGATAAACGCTCCAAGCGTCAACCCATCCCCAAAACGCTCTCCTCTCTCCTCCACCAAGATCCGTCGCGACCGCACATTGAGTCTTCCTCTGGCCTGGGTGCGATGCCTGCGCTTGCCTCGGATCGTGCACGCGAGATTCAACGAATGACCGAGTTCGAGGAGGATAACTTTACGCGGATGATGATGAAAAAGAAGGACGCACAGAGGCGGAGGAGGGATGAAGAAGACCTTGCGCTGGGTGGGACTGGATCCAGTCGTGGACGACGTCGTGGTCGCGGTTTGGAAGATGAATTTGAAGACGTGCTGCGTTCTGTGGGAAGGTCGAAGGCGGGTGCAATAGGGGATGGGTATGAAGAACTTCGACAAAAGGGAAAGAAGGTGGATGCGTTGACGCGGTCTCGAACGAGGGTGCGGGAGGATGGAGAAGATGGGGAGGACTCCGAGGTTCGCCTGGCAAAACGGAGTCGGTTCCAAAAGGAGAGACGAACTCTGAGTAGAAAGATGGGCAAGTTGAAGAGACGGTAGATACTGTGACCCGAAACAAGAAAACCCTTGTAAACGCGCTTGTTCGATGCAGTGATGTGGACCCGCTCTATACCCGCTTGCATCCAAATGACATCCATCATATCTCGGAAACGCGTCACTGCCAGTGCTGTTGCCAGCGCCGGGTCCAAGAAGCGCAAGGTCGAGATCAAGGCAACACTGTTGGCAACACCTCTCCATGCAGCTGCACCATACTGACCCTCTCCCTATAGGTCAACGGTCGCTGTAACGACCACCTGCGCTAGTGACTCCCCTGAAGATGTGAGTGACATGATCGAAAATCTCGAACGAGACACGATCGGCGCGTCGTGGAGGACAGCGCTCGAGGCCGAGTTTACCAAGCCCTATTTTCGCAACGTGAGGTGTCGAGTTTCCGTCCCATCTCCACAAGACAGCTGATCTGATCCACGCAGCTCAAAGAATTCTTGATTTCGGAGACCAAATCACACCAAGTATACCCTCCTGGTGAGTGCATACTTCCATGGGGTCCGTCCCACCTGAATCCGTGTACTATCGGTGCAGCTAGAGACATTTATTCGTGGTCACGATCCACGCCACTCGACACCGTCAAGGCTGTCGTGCTAGGACAGGCAAGACCGTCGTCTCCTCTTCTGTCGCTCCAACTCACCATCGATCGCGCGCCTCAGGACCCATACCACGACGTTGGCCAAGCACACGGTCCGTCGCCCTCTCAAACTCGAGCTTCATCTACATGCTAATCCCGCCTTCCAGGACTCTCCTTCTCCGTCTTGCCACCGACGAAACTGCCCGGATCGCTCAAGAACATTTACAAACAACTCGCAAACGACATCCCCGGCTTTTCCCCTCCCCAAACCGGGTCCGTCCCCTCCCTGCCCTCTCGTCGACCACGTCACTGACACGTGCACGCACCACAGCGACCTCACGCCCCTCGCCAAAGCCGGCGTCCTCTGGCTCAACACCTGCCTCACCGTCCGCGCTCACAAAGCCAACTCGCACGCGAAAAAGGGGTGGGAGTCCTTTACGGACGCGGTGCTCAACGCCGTCATGGACCGTGCCAACGATACCGGACGCGGCGTCGTCTTTTTCGCATGGGGACTCCCGGCCCAAAAGACGTGTGAGCGGCTGCAGATCGACGAGGCAAGTACGTCCCTTTTGTTTCGTCCGTTTCTCGTGTTCACGTGCGTCTGTGATGGCTCGGGGTGACAGACGACACACTTGGTACTGAGGTACGTACTCCCTATTGTCGCGCGTCTGGAACTGGGGAGACTGACGTGGCCGTAGATCTGCCCATCCGTCCCCTCTCTCCGCGCATCGCGGTTTCCTCCGAAACGGGCATTTTAAACGCGCCAACGAGTGGTTACGGGAGAACAATGGGGACGCGATCGACTGGACGGTGCTCGGCATCGCGACGATGAGTGTTGGAGCGTCGTCGTCGTCGTCGGCGACGGCATGATTCTCGATCGCCGTTGGAGATTCGTACATTTTAGTGTGTCTTACCATCGTAGATCTGCGGGTCATGCATAGTGTGCTGTGGATCACCGCTGGCATTTTCTGTCGACATCCTGCAGAGGGTACGCGAAGCTTAGAGCTTAGAGCAGAGATTCAGAGTGGTGGTCGTAGCGAGGAGGGGCAATATATAGCGCTTATCTGAGCAGATCATCATGTTCACCTTCCAACTTCCGACAGTATGTCTTTTCTAGATCCTCATGCCATCCGTATCCCGCCACGAAATAAGATACGAATCGAATAGCTGAAGTGAACCTGCTGCTACAACACGAACCAACTAAAAGCAAGAAAGACGTTAAAAATACACACAAGTGGTTCCATCGATGCACCGTGAATCGTATCATCACCTCCGCGAGTTTCACAATGGTCTCCTCGCCGAGACACGTTCCCAGTCCCCCTTTCAGTGTTCAATGAGCCTCACCGCCTGTTCCATCCACCCACACCCCCACCCACGCCTCCAGCACCCCCGCCCGATCCCTGTCCTGAACCCGACGCACCAAACGCACCCATATCCGACGCCGAAAAATATCCCGCCGCAGCCGCATTCAACGCACCTACATCGAACCGCATCGGCTGAAACTGTCCTTGATGCCCAAAATTCCTCGCTGCTGCTGCCGCCGCGAGCATGTTGAACTGGGACACGTTGGGCATCGGTATCCCCTGGGTCTGGGTCTGTGCCGTCACCTGCGAGGACGGCGTCGACGGGGACGAGATCGCGGTCACGGTCGACTGCACGGGGGACGTCGCACGGGCCGTCGGCGTCGTCGACGGTGGTTTCCAGTTCTAGTCATTGGTCAGCACCCAAGGCGAGCGAGCGAGCGATATATCACGTACGTGTTGCTTCCCAGCACGATACAGCTCCTCCAACTTGTCGTCAAACACGCCGCGTTCCTCGAACTCGTGATACGCCTTGTACAATCGCAGCGCAGACCGTGCGTCCTCGATCGAGTCGTGCGTTTCTGTCTGGATGTTCTCTCCGAGGATGAACCAGGAGAGAAAACGGAGTGAGAGACGGCGTTGGCGGTTACGGAGGAAGTAGAGGTCGACTGTATCGATCACTTGCTCGGGTGGGACGAAGATGTCTGTGACGGTGTCTAGAAGGCAACTAATCTGAGACAATCTGAAACTGACTGATGATCCGGAAGTCTTTGGAGAGCCCGTGGCCGATGAATATGCATCCTCGATCGACGAGTAATCGTAGTTTCTTGTACACGAGCTTCAGCGGTGTCAACGTGTACCTTGACAAGTGCGGATCCAAATCTCCGACTACGTACGGTGACAAGCGCTCTGGTTAGTCAAGCCGAGGATGCAATAGAAAAGCATACATTTGATGCCCGAGAACTCGGTGAGATAATCGACGATGACATCACTGGTATGTATATGGTCGTCAATGAACGGAATACCTTCCTTCGGACCGTTCCCTCGCAAGACAGAAACGCGTGCGAGACTGAGACGAGCAGGGCGAATGACACGGGTCGTACCATCAGACCTGAACTCCGTTTCTTCCTGTAAAGTAGAAACAACTGGTCGAGAAGATGAACGAATGTAGTCTAATGCGGACCAACCTGTTGCATGGACACGAACTCGGCATCGATCGCGACCAACGTGCCAGGTTTGGGCAACTCCTCGAAGCGTAAACATTCGTGCTTGATCAAGTTCTTGTCTCGATTTCTATGACGCGTACTCAGTAAAAGGGTAGGGTGGACAACTAGTCAGTACTTACACCGATATCGAGGTGTCGCGACTCAATATCGAGGGATCGAGTTCATCAGGGAGACCACTCAAGTCGAGTCGAGAGCGCAGGTCTTCTCGTTCAAGATACAGCACGGCGGGGACCTGGTTTTCTATATGAACGGAATGAGAACACGTAAAGTGTGCACATACTTTCCAAGCGCTTGGGAAACTCAGTGCCTCATCCTCGGAAATATTGCGGACGACAAAATCATTGAACAAGAACCAAGGGCCCTTGAGATGCGGTTGGTTTTCTGCGTCAGGTACTAAAACGAAATTCAGTACAGAGGAGGAAAATAACCAACGTGACTTGCCCTTCACGATCGCGACCAAGTGTGAATGTTTTGCTTTTGTCATGATTTGACAAACGATAGCCTGGAAATGAGACCGATCATAAAGATTCAATGCACGCATGGCCGCATATACACACACCCGAAGTTCGTAAGTCACGCTCTCCGCATCATCGATACCCTCTATCTCTCCTCTCACCTCCACCGTCGGACTCAAGAACCTCCCAGTTCTTGTATCCATCCAATACTTGAGGTTATCGTCGTTGTATACGCTCGCATTTACCGCTAGTATGGGAGGAAGGTCTGCGCTCGGGATCGAGCGACGCGAAGAAAACGTAGAGAATTGTTTGCATGTCTGACAAGTTGCTTTGTGGGTCATTTGGCGGATCAGGGACGCGCGCAGAATATCAGCAAAGGCAGCCTGCAGTGGGAATTCGTTCGGAGGCGGCTGGATGTTGTTGGTGGTCAGGAGTGAACCGATAGAGAAGGGACAGACACACTTTTCTCGGATAAATTATGTCAACGACATGCGTCATGTTCTCCTTTTCCCTGACGGCCTTGCAGCTCATACACACAATGATATTCTTGGCGTCGATTCCCAATAACTGTGTCACGGGAGCTGCTGCAGGTGAGAAGGACGCATTTGTGTTAGGGTGAGTGTCAGCCTGAAAGGCGGTGGGCGACGGAGGATGCTTAAATATCAGCGGGTTATGCGGGAAAGAATTGCCTTCAGAGCTGAGGTGGTCGACGAGGAAACGATGGAACGTCTGAATCATGTGAGCGTAATCGACCTCGGTAGGTTCGCGACCGTAATCAATCAGTTCGAGTTGGTTTTGGGCTTGGTTTCATTACTCGAGCAATCTGGGACAAGGTGATAAGGGATCTTACCTTGAGCAAGAATGCCGACCGTCTTGCAAAAGTTGCTTGACTGACAGTTGGTCCCGTGTGCGTCTTCAAGCATACGCACGACGAAACCGAGCTCGCATAACAAACAATGCTCCCTTGGACAGTTTGTGGTGATGTGCGATTTGGCGAGCGTTCTGATAGGAAGTGTGTAATGCATCATTTGTAGGATAGGATTCGTGTACGAATTCAGGATGTGAGTTTCGAGCCCACTATAAGCGGTCTTGTTGTAGAACCTAAAGGAGGGAGTTAGACCAAGAGAGGGGGATCAGTGTGTGATGTACCCGAAATCAAAGTCTTCGACTCCGAATTTGGAGTACTCGATCTCGACCTTGCGGTATATGCGGGGTACCTCGTCGATACTATCGTCAAGAGTGAGATGCTCGAGTTCGATCTGTGCTGTGCATGAGTTGCAACGTTAGGAGATACGTCGGAGAGACTGACGTCGTCATCACGCTTTCCTTTTCCACTTCTGAACCTGCCTTGATCCTTTATGGTGGACACGACGACGCGATTCCTACGTCCTCTGAGTTCCTTTGGGAGAGCAGCATATGCGATGTTATCGTTGACCTTGATCGTTGACAGGACTTGGGGTGGTATTTTGGCAGGTGGAGGGTAAGGAGGGTTAGTTGAGGAGAGGAATCGAGGCGTCCAGGAAGACAGAAGGGGGGTCATATAATATGGCATACCAATCGAGTTGAGAGGACTTGATGGTGGTGAGTCGGTTGATGAGCTGAAAAAGGACTGGCACGTACGTAGAGTCTGTCCAGTTTATTTCGGGGAGTGGTTCCGGGACGTCTGCCCATTCGACTGGCTGGCCTTGAAACCCGTTGAAGAAGGGCTCCGATGATTCGTCTGCTGCTGTGAGGAGATGAATTGTACCGACGGCGTCGCCAAATGCCAAGTAAGCGCCGTTTGATGACACGGCAGTGGATGTGATGTAAGAGGTGGTTTCGAGCTTGAATATTGGTTGAGGGGGAGAGAGGGAAAGAAGGGCGAGTGTGACACGTACGTGATAGAATCCAGATGTGTTGGTGTTTGACACGTCGAGGATGTTGACGAGACCTTGAGGAGAGGTGACGACGAGGCTGGATGTATGCATTGGAAGCAAGTTGATGAATGCTGGGCCGTCTGAGAAGGGGATCGGAGGAAGGGGTCTCATGTTACGCAAGTCGTATACCTTGACGAGCGGATCGGGGACGTCGTGGCCACGTCTGGGAAGGGTGAGTGACGAAAGGAGGGAGAGAGGAGGGAAATGACCTTGGTGTCGATCCGATGGTGAAGAAAAAGTTGCCAGTTGCTTGAAGATCCTGGACACCGCTGGCATGGGCGAGGACTGCGGTGTCTCCGTTCTCTCTGCGTACAGCTGTGCGTGGATCGTGGGTACGTACGTAGCCATCGGCGGATGCGCAGAGCAGGGTGGAGTGGGAGAAGGCGAGATGAGTGACGTGGGATGTGACGGGTACCTGGCGTAGGAGCGCGCCGGTGAACGTGTTGATGAGGACGATTTCGGGTGCGGTCGTGGCTGCAGCGAGGATATTGGATGAGAAGAGGGAGGGGGACATTGCGGAGACTGTGTTTGGGGGAGCGCTGTGGGGAGTGAGACTGTGCGGAGATGGAGAGAGAGTACGGACCGATAGAACCACTTGTTCACGCCGCCCTTTGACCATGCGCCGAGGCCATGACCTGCGAGACCGAGTGCGCGGACGTGGTTGTCTGCGACGGCAAGCTGCTTTACGGGGAGAGCACCGCCGACGGGGAAAGAGACGCCGCGTATTCCGTGAAGAGAGTGGAGAGCGACGACGATCCCTGCGTTATCACCTGACCATATCGAATCTGATACCGGGTCGAATGCGAGTGCAGTCACGGGCTGTCCGTTGGACGGGATCGGTATCGTCGACCGATACATGATGGATCCAGTGCAAGATCAATCACGTGACCACACTACACACTTTGCCCTCCCGACGTCTAGCTTGATCCCATCCATGCAGCACAACGCAACCGCTCTCCCCTACCAGGCGTACAGGGTAATTAGCTACTCTTCGTCCCATCCAACGCTGACCATATCTACAGCCAAAGCGCCACTCTCGCACATTCTCGACGCTCCCCATCCCACCGAATGTCCCACCACCCTCCATCCCTCGTCCCACTAGCCTACTTCATTGGGACACCGAGAAACTCGCTTCGGACCACCTCATACTCGAACTCCACACTCCCAACACTGACCCCCTCATGCCCTCTCCTCCCAACGCCGACCCACCCCCGCCCCCTCCCCCACCCAAGCCAGAGCCAGATATTCCACCCTCCATCAACCGAAAGCACAAGCAACCAGACTCCCTCTCCCCCCCTGCTTCCTCTTCCGCACCCCTTCCACCCATCTCCTCCGCCACCCCAAAGAAGTCGACTTTCCGGCGCCTACATCCCCGCCAATCACCTGCTCAAACGCCCCTACCTTCGTCCCCCCTCGGCCCGCCCCAAGTACAGTCGAGAGCACCTTCTTCCTCATCCACCATAACCCGCCAGCTGGATCTCTCCCCTCCACCTCCCCGTTCTCCTCCACTTCCCCACTCTCCTCCACTCCGCAGTCGTGTTCCTTCCATCAACTCCGCTATCAGCGATGACCAGTCACATTCAAGTCGTCCAACTCCATCACACACTCCCAACACGTCTTTGGCTGTTCCTTTTCCATCCTCGAGTCACCACCCACTTCCATTTACCTCGTTACTACCTCCACAGCCCCATCCCACATCTATTTCACCCAGTCCCTCACCCTCCGTAGCATCCCCACCCTCGGCTACATCACCCCTCCCATCTGTTCCACTTCGCTCATCCGCACCATACAGACCTGGATTTCAGCCCAAAGGCGTATATCGCCCGCGTACAGACGAATTCTCACAAGCGCACAAAGCCAAGCACGATGCGACCCGTATCGAGCGTACAAAGCTCGAAAGACGTCTCGAAAAGCTCATTCACCTCCATTTCCCACTACAATCCAGTGAATCAAAGGAGGCCAAAAAACTTGCAATGGAACGCAGGAGATCTAGCATTTTCGATCTGGATTTGGCAAATTTAAAGAACATGGGCGCCAGTGATATCTGGAAGGGTGCCGTGCGATCTCAGGCTTTGCAAGGTGCCAAAGCCGACATTCGAGGTACACTTTCACGTCCTCCTCGCTTCGTCCCTCATCCTTGCTTGCGCATATAGCCGCCGAGCAGCGCATCGCGCCGTGGCAAGAAGACGCCACAGTATCTAAATGTCCTCTGTGCATGTAAGCTGACTCTCTTTTCACTTTATCCCACCTGACCCGACATCAGCGCGTCTTTCCATCCGCTAACGAATCGGAAACACCATTGCCGTCTTTGCGGGCAAATAATTTGCTCCCTGCCCATCAAACGCCCTCAGCGCCCCGAACTGTGCTCGATATTGTTCATCGTAGATTCAAAAACACGGAAGATAGAGGAAGTAGGCGAGGGAGTCGATTACGGTGTAAAAAGAAGGGCGAGTGCAGCAGGCACGGTAAAGGCTGGCAGTAACGATAAAGAGAAGGACGAGACACTGGCGGATGATGAGAAGTTCTTGAAGGGTGTAAGGGTGTGTAGGAATTGCAAACCTATCCTTTCGTGAGTCATCTATACCCCGCCATTCTTACTCGTGGCAGAGATCCGTGTTAATCCCCACTCTCCACCGACCGGCCGCAGTCGAGAACAGTTTTACCAAGGGGTATCCCGCATACCGCCGTTGGTCCAGTTATACGAGGTACAGCACCGCGAACGTTCCTGAACGATCTCCAATTCACCGTGGTTGCAGGTGCTTATCAATCTTGAAAAAGAGATCGAGGAATCACTTCCACAGTTCCAAGAATTACTGCAAACACTCAAGTAAGCTCATACTCGTTTCTCGTTCCAGAAACTCACGTGTCTTCCTCAGCTCGGATTCCCCTCCTAGTAAAGAGGCCACCGCCGCCCGCAAGCGTATCCTTGATGACTTTGCCTCGTACGACGCCATCTCCAAACGTATCCGCAAGATTCCATGTACACCCGGCAGCTCGCAAGATCGCGTCCAGCTTGCGATCCGCACTCGGGTCGACTTGTTCTTACAAAAGAACATGTTTCCTCTCCAGGCAAGCTTTCTCTCGTGCTGGACTGGACTGATGCTCACGAAACCCACGCAGTCGCTCCCCAAAGCAAAGAAACAGGTCTCGTCCGATGTTGCGACCCCGCTCGTGGATCCGGACTCAGAGCTCGCACATGCGCTTCAACCACTGCTTGAACAGGAAGCCCTCCTCGAGTCGTTTGTCGGCGAAGCGATGGCGCATCGCAAGTTTGAAGACGCCAAGACGCTCAAGGCAAACCTAAGGGAGATTAGGGCTGAGATTGATAGGATGCTGCAGAATCAGGCTGGGAACGAGAGTGCACGGGGAATAGTTAGTGGATAGTACCATGAACAGTTTTTCTTGAATATGCACACATGAGAGATCGTATAGATGTGTGTGAGCACGCACTTGTTGTCTCGGCTGGACGATTCGTCTTTGTCTTTGTCTTGTTATAATTATTCGTATTGGATATTAACCCCGAGTCATACCCGTTTTAAATTTCTGGAGTCCGTCTGCAAAGTATCTGTGGGCATTTTCTGGCCATTTTGAAGGGTGATCGGAGAATGATTGTTGGTCGTTCCGGCACTTTGCTCCGATTGGCTATTGCGTTCCCCCTAGGTCCTTGGTATGCATACACCTGCATCAAATGCTTGCACCCTTCCCGGACTACCCTCTATATATCTGTGGCCCTTTCGACAGATCGTACAAACGGAGTAACTGAAGAAAATGCAAGACTGAATGCCACCCACGATGTCGTCAACACAACTTGAACGACCCTTCGACGGCTTTGAGTCAATCACGAAACGCGCTACTGCCGGTTACTTTGTCCCTCTTGTATCCAGCTATAATCTCTGACTGTAGAACGTTGTTTGAATTCTAGGTGCGCTCAACAGGTCGTGTCGTCGACAGCTGTCCATCCGACTCCAACCTTCCACCAACTTCCCTGCTACGGGGAGTCTCAGAGAGATCTCGAACTGGCGTATAGAAAACAGTCTACACCACAAGACATTGCAACAAGTACAACGCGAGTTTCGACATCCCGAGTAGGCTTTATTTTCATGATACACGGGTCGACGCTGGTGACTGTCGATATGCCAGTGGCGCTTGTATCCGCGGTAAAATACCTTTTTCCCAACTTCAGAGCGCCATCGCACTGTGGAGGTACTGACGAATGCTAGTGGGTACTAACAAAATAGATTTCTGCAAGCAGCACATCAGGGCAGCCCGGACCCCCGGGGGATCGCGATGACCGCATGAATACACTATCCTGAATATATATGCGGGGCGTATCAACAACGTGTTCTCTGTCATGTCCAAGTTGACTTTATGCTACGCATCCAAACGAGCTCCAAAGCATATTCGCCGCCATTCTCGCGCGTCGACGGGCATGATGCGCATGAACCCATTACACTACAGGCTCAGCGCCACTATTTCCAACCACTACCAACTTTCTGCGGTTTTGATCACGGAATTGACCGTCAGGCACGCTTTTCTTGCGTTGTTCAAGGTTCACAAAGATTGTGGACTCCTCAGTGACCCCCGATGTACGTTGTGTATCGCGCACGTGCAGGGTTCGGTCCGACTTTGCCTACGGAGACTTAGAGGCTCGGCGTGCAAGAGATGGCTGAAACATCAGCGCGCTCGGTGAGTAGCACATATACTATCTTGGCTATGACTCATGGGTTCGAAACATTGCTGGGCCATGTCAGAAGCCGATGGTGGCAGGTCGCTGGCAATGTTATTCCCTTTCTGCTTCCTGCGTACCTCGCAGTCACCTCCATCAGGAAAAAGCTCCCGCCATAATCAGTCCTAATGTGTGCATAAGGCGTTTGAAGTATGCATAAGAGTCCTGATAATACATAATCCTACATATTGACTACATATTTATGGCTAGTCCGAAGGTTTAGTTGCTTTCAAGTAGTCGCAAATGTAGTTGATTAGGAAAGTCTACGCTAATGTCATATAGCTATTCCGATCAACAAATGGATTAACAAAAAATGAAGGTGCAGAGTCAAGGACGTGACTAC